>JAJLWU010000161.1:0-19758 GCA_030570855.1 Tardiomyces digboiensis | reverse complement strand
CGCGTGCTAGAAGCAATCGATGTTGCCCTCGCAGTAGGCATTCCCAAGATCAAAATCAACGTTGTGGTCATGAGGGGACAGAATGAGGAGGAAATGTGCGATTTCGTTGAAAAGTTTGTGAAGCATTATCCTGTCGAAGTCCGTTTTATTGAATACATGCCTTTTGAAGGCAACAAGTGGAGCAAGCGCAAAATGTATAGTTACATGGAAATGATGGAGCAGCTGCGGTCAAGATATCCGGATATGTATCGAAGAAATCATATTCCTGGCGAGACAGCCAAAGTTTTTGAGATTCCAGGTTACGCTGGCCGAGTGGGTCTCATCACCTCAATGACGTCGCTCTTTTGTAGTACTTGCAACCGCCTCCGCATCACTGCCGACGGCAGCCTCAAGGTGTGCTTGTTTGGAAATGCCGAGGTGTCTCTGCGGGATATGTTGCGGTCGGGTGCCAGCGAGAAGAAGCTCTTGGATCTCATTGCTTTAGCTGTGCGCGGCAAGAAGGAAAAGCATGCGGGCATTGGAGAACTCGAAAACATGAAGAACCGACCAATGATTCTTATTGGAGGCTAAAGGTGGATTTGGGATGTGATGATGATTTTTTGCAGATACTTATGGCAGGAAACAAGGCTAAGTTGTCACACGTTGATCAAACCGGATCAGCCAGCATGGTCGACGTGAGCAAAAAGACAGTGACACATCGAATTGCGACAGCAAAGGGTATTCTTCGATTTTCAGAACCTGAAACGGTCAGGCTAATAAGGGACAACCAAATGAAAAAAGGCGATGTGTTGGGAACGGCTCGAATTGCCGGTATGATGGCCGTCAAGCGGACAGCAGATTTGATTCCGCTGTGCCATCCCTTGTTCATTACGAAAACTCAAATTGACATTGGAGTTGAAGTCGATCGTGTTGTCGTGCAGTGTAGTGTCCACTGCGACGGGAAAACTGGCGTGGAAATGGAAGCGCTCACAGGAGTTATGGTGACGCTTGGAACTGTCTATGACATGTGCAAGGCTGCAGACCGTCATATGATCATTTCAGACGTTCATGTTGTTAAAAAGTCTGGAGGATCTCATGACTTCGACCTCCAGTGATGTATTGCATACGTAATTGACAACTATTTAATGGACTAGGAACCAATTCTGAAATCTAGACTTCCCCGGGCATGCATGGTCATGCTCGAATGGCTCAACATCCAGGGGAGTTGCCATGTCAACAAGTCCGAAACGGGCAAGGATGCGCTTGTTTACAGTGTCAAACAAAACCGCGTCGGTGTACTTTGGTTACTCCAATCCGTCTTGATACCATCCTCGTTCACTATGGCTGTAAGTTTGGTACTTTAAGTTTTATTTGGCGCGATTTTTTACTTGTTCATGCGCGCTGGACAATGGTGAACCAGCATCATGTTAAAAACATTCTAACCGCAGGCCCAGAACAACACAAAGGCGTACAAGGACGCGTTTGCACTTTTTGATAAGAAAGGAAACGGTCGGATTCCAGCAGAGGCTCTCGGAGATCTTCTTCGTGCTGTTGGACAAAACCCGACCCTCGCCGAGATTGACGAACTCGAGCGAACGATTTCTGGTGAATGTATGAGGTTCAATTCGCAGCTAAGGACGCTCTATTGTGTATTAACGACAGTTGATTTTGATACGTTCGTCAAGATTGTCCACCGGCCAGATGGTTTCAAGTCGCTTGGCGAGCCTGAAGACTATATCCGTGGATTTCAGGTGTTTGATAAAGACCACACTGGCTACATCGGCGTCGGTGAGCTGCGGTACAGTAGGTGACGTGCTTGGTGATAAGGACCCTTGATTGCTAACGGCAGTTTTGACTTCTCTCGGCGAAAAGCTTAGCGACAGCGAGGTGGATGAGCTTCTAAAGGGCGTTGCCGTGTCGCGAGATGGCAACGTCAACTACACTGGTACGTACACCTCTAATTGGTTTCAGGTCCGGATAGCAGCTCATATCTTGTTGTTCCATTCATAATACTAACAATAGACTTCGTCAAGACTATCCTTGCGCAGTAGATATAGGCAAATACATCTGTAATGACGGGAGTATAATACAACGGGAAATACTTTAAACCAACAGGACGGCTCCGCCCTCTTGATAATTATGCGTTTTATCATGCTGGGAGAATCGGCAGAAAATTACCAATTATCATCATTGGGATTCCAAACACGTCCCGTTTAACAGTAAGGATCGAAGACGTTTTTAGAGTCTTTCCCGAGGGCGTCCGTAGAGTACATTCCGACATGGATGCGCCGTTCGAGTCGCCAAACGCCATATCGGCAAACATTTCAAAGTACTCGACGATCGATTCGTCATCCATTATTTCCACAATAAACATGCCCGCTCCTGTTCCATGGGCGTCTCGAAGCAGCTGCTCGCGTGACCAGCCCGTCAACACCGAGAATTCCTTTCCAACAGCAGCAATTTGTCCCGTACGTCTCCACACCACGGTTGGAGTGCCAGAGTATGCGATATATTTCTCGTACTCAAGCAGCGTTCGTTGGAAACACTGCTCCATGAAGATGAGATCGTCCTCGTCGAGCGAATTGGTACAGGCAATATAAGACGGACGATACCGGGCCATTGACCGAACAATTTTCATAAGCTGTTGACGCCCAAACCGTGACCGCAAATACCTAATCAGTGCGTGAAATCCAGGCGTGTAGGGAAACGGAGCTCTCACATTGAGGTAAATCTCCCGTGGTCGTGTAGGTCGAAATAGCGTAGGCGGATACCCAGCCATGTGCTCCGCAACATGTATGTCCTGAGTAATCGGTACCAATGGCTGTTGGTTCTTGTCAGCAATTGCAAATGATATTGGCCGTGGTTTAGCAGACTCAAAATCTCCTGTGGGGTTTGCATGGACGTCAACAGTCGACAAAAAGTCAATTAAATTGTTGTTGGGGGACCCTCCTAAGACGTATTGGTTCACATAGTCGTTACCGAGAGCAGTCTGGAACAAGGTTGACTCGGTACGCGACGAATCATCTGAAAATGTGGGCGATGTTGCCGATCCAATGTCTGATTGGCTGTTGCGAAGGATCGAAGACAGAGTCAAGTATTCCGAGTTTATGGCCGACGACTCGAATCGCCGGGGGTGGCCGTTGAGATGATGGCCCGCCAGCATCGTGTCGTCACCGCCCTGCCCGCTGCTACTGTCGGCTATCGGTAGAAACGTCTCCACGTTAGATTTGGCCCGGGCACGATGGTGGGCGTCTGCTAGACTTGCCGGAGTCTTTACGCGGGATGGGGTGTCAGCCGTCCGTCGTCTGGGGATTGTATCAGGCGTAGTGGCAAGGGTCTGAGGAAGGACTGGATGCACTCCACTGGAGCTAGTAGGAGATGCAGATTGGCCGAGAGGCGAAGGATGATGACTTCGCGAGCTTAGACGTTGCCTATTAGTTTTAGCGTAACGAGGATCGTACTTTTCAGCCTCGCGGGACTGTGCCACAGCGTCTGGA
This sequence comes from Tardiomyces digboiensis, assembly GCA_030570855.1. Classification (NCBI taxonomy): domain Eukaryota; kingdom Fungi; phylum Ascomycota; class Dipodascomycetes; order Dipodascales; family Trichomonascaceae; genus Tardiomyces; species Tardiomyces digboiensis. The sequence goes on along the minus strand of JAJLWU010000161.1, from coordinate 16,282 downwards.
ACGTCCTGTAGGTATTTTGCCTTTTTCCTTGTACCATCTCGGCACGTATCCGCCAAACCACGTTGAACGCATCGTTCACACGGTCGATCTGTTGTTAGCGATTGGTGATCTATCGTTATGTAGACACCATTGCAGGTGACTGAGCGTTGAGTACGCGCACCATTCGATATAATTTCTTGCAGAATTTTTGCAACCATTCATGTACCGCCATTACGGGGAAACGAACTTAACTGATGTGTATAAACCATCAAGTAACCCGAAACGTCAATTTTAAGCCTCAAAATTTTGCAAGCGTTGGACGTGGCACAAATCAAACTATCAACTAACTTACTGTCATCGCATGTCAAATGCGTCCTCTGGCAATGAACACAGGCTCTTGTAGCCTTTCTTCGTTTTGGCTGACCCGTTCGAGGCTGTTGGTTAGTTTTGTACAAGATAATTGGCGTTTTGTCTAACAACCTGTATCCTAGCTCAAGTATCGAATCCATTCGCATTACGGTCTGTTTGTGTCATCTCTGAACCATATGAAACCATTCGCAGCATTGCTCCTCCTCGGGGTCGTCTCTTTGCTTGTAGAACTTGTGTGGGGTACCGGGTCGCCAGCTCGAATGTATCTCTCCAGAGCGTCCGTACCCCTCGCAAACGTCACTTCACCATATTTCGAGATCAAATATCAAGATACAACAGAATGACTCGCTTTTGGCCACGCCATCCCTGCGGATTCAGAGTCTTCCAAATAGTCGGCGGCATACCCCGCCAAGCAGCGGAACCTCGGGAAATAGAAAACACAAAACGGTCTCACATACACTTATCTCAACCGCATTTGACGCATCTTGCGTCTTGATGTCGTTGAATAGCGGAACGGCCGGCCGCCCGTCAGACATTCTCGAGCTGGACGCGGTAGAATCAGTAGCTAGTTGATGTCAGTTTTGCAGTATTCCACGACTTGTTATATCGGACACCATTAATGGCTGGATTTCTCGACTCTGAGAAGTGGCGCGTATGTATTAAGCGGGATAGAGCCCCGAGAGGGTCGTGTAGAATCGAAGTTTGTAAGATTTCCGAAGTTCGCAACACGTTCGGAAAAATTCGGGCCCACGTCGGCAATATCCCGGCAATGCTTTCCCCCGCTAAACCGGCGAGCCGCACGAATATGCTCCCCACCAACAACCTTTTCAGGGAGTAAGCATTAGAGCCATAGTAGGCCATCGTGTGTGTCTACGTCGATAGCTGCGCGCCTCTGTCGAGGCTTGTCCTATATGTGTATATATGCGATTTGGATCCCCAATCTGCCGCAGTTTCCCAGCATACAATATCATGCTAGATATTTGCCGTAGTAATTGGAAGGTCTGTGCTCAAGACATGGGACATTTTAGCGATCCAAACTCAATCAACATTAAGTAAAGCTATCAAACAGAGTAAGAAAGTTCAACAGACCCGAAATGAGCTCCGCCAATGATTCAGGAGACGAGCAATTCTGTGAAATCAACGGGTTCGATGACTTGTGGGTGGATCCAGGCACTATTGCCTCTGCGCCTCCAAGCACACTGTCTTCACTTCTTGAAAGCAGTAATGACAATCAGGTTGTTCCTCTTCCTTCTGCAGAGCTCCCCAAGTCGGCCAGTATGAAGACCATTACTAATATCTCGTTTCCGGCAAAGGACACCCTTCTTGCTAATCTTCCCGAACAACGGTACGCTTCGGATGTTCACGCATCTGACTCAAATGATATTAACTACAGCGTTCGAGCTTCAAAAATGAAGACGACTTCACTAAGTGTCATGGTTATTGGCAATTATGGTCTTGGTAAGTTTCGACGAGCTCTAACTGCACCAGTGATGGACATTAATATGTTAACGACAGGAAAGACTTCGTTTATTAAAACTTTATTCCACATTGATCCTACCGAAGATCTCTATTTCGACGATAGCTCTGCAGAGTCCCATAGCTTTGTTGATGAAGAATTCTCTGATACTCAGTCCCCTGATGTATACAGCCAGCGCGAATCTGAACCTGAGGAAGCGACGCTCATTGACGATGGCTCCGACGTCGCATCTGTGGCCAACTCTGCTCAAGACGAGGCTGCAGTCGACCAGGATGAGGACTTTGAAGATGAAGTCCACGACTTAAATTCGAGACACTCGATGGTGGAAATACTCGGCGACGAGGTTCGTCTAGCTCGTGCTAGGATCAATGTTGCTCAACCAGAGATAAAGATTTCTCAGAAATATATTGAGGAGCGTGTAAATTGCTCGGCAGGGAACGACAGGGTGAGAGTCCGATTACAAATTATCACATGCCCAAAGTTTGGAAGTTTTGCCAACAATCTCAATGCTTGGGCACCAATTATCAAGTACATTGAAGATCAACATCTTCTTTATATGCTGCAAGAAGAACAGCCTAGCCGAACGCAGCTGGTGGATAATCGAGTCCATGCTTGTGTATACTTCATCAGCCCAAATTCTAATGGGCTAAAGCCACTGGACGCGCATGTCATGAAACTGCTTCACACCAAAGTGAACCTGATTCCTGTTATTGCAAAAGCGGATTCATATAGTAGAGATGAGTTGACAACGGCCAAAAAGAGGGTGAATGATGCCCTTAAGCAGGAAAAAATTCATGTATTTCGCCCTCCTGGTTATAATGATGTACACGATGATAACCGACATTATCCGTTTGCAATTATCACTGCGGAAACTCCAGGGTCTGGTGGGCGTTGCTATGCTCCGGGGTTAGCGTCTGTTTCAGATTTAAATCATTGTGATTTCGTTAGGCTAAAGAGGCTGCTAATCGAGCAGCACATGGTTGACCTGATTGAGGAAACTGACTCCCGCTACTTGCCTTTCCGAAAGGAGCTCATGTACAGGCGTATCGAGGCAGCTAGGGTGGACAATAACGGGTATCCACTGCACTTGAGTTTTGACGGTGGTTTGGAAACGTTTAGGCACATCTCAAGGGCCGAATATGGACGCGACTTTCTGCGTGAACAACAATTGCAAACTGACTTGGTCTACAATACCTACGTAGATGGTCTCAAGGAAGCGGTCCGACGCACTGTGAACTACTACGATAAGCGATTCCGAGATTGGCGGAGAGAACTCGCTGAGAAACAAGATGAAATGGAGGATGAGCTGGTTAGGCTTAGCAAAGGGTGAGCTTCTTATCAAGTTCTTTTGGGGCGACTTTTTGACTAACATCAGAAACGAGTCCATTGGCCATGAGCTCAAACTGCAGGAACATATACGACGAACCAGACGCACAGGAATTGTAGGATAGATCGCATAAGTCGTGTAATGTCCAATATAGCCTATGAAAATATGGGATAACGCTAGATCAAAATGTCTGTGAAACAGAAGGTTCTTCAAGTAATACGTCACGTGACCCCACACCGGTAATTGGGTACAACCTCCGGTGAAAAATCAAATCTGGCAAACAAAGCATACATAAACTAGAATATGGCGTCTGTTCAGGAGCTTTCCAAGCTGTTTGCGAGCACACTCAAACTGGGCTCGACTGCTGAGGTAAGTTTCCTGCTCAGGGGTGCAAAACGATGGGCTAGTACAAGCAGTCATGCCACGAGGTGTATGGCAGTGTGTCAGTTCCGTCACAAGCCTCCTGTACATCAACATGGTTTCGCATCTAGTTACAGATTTCTTTCCTCATACTTACAACAGTCCAATGACCAACTGGCAAAGGACCTGGGCGTCCCTGAGGATCCCGTTCAGGCAGCTCTGTTTCACCAGTATTTGACCCTGTCATCACGATTCCCTGGCGAGGCTGAGCAGCTCAACGAGGCACTCAAGCCCCGAACCTACCTTCTTGACACTGAGGAACCCAGCAAGCTTGATGCGGTTGTTCTTTCGCGAGTCATTCAAGAGTTGAAAAAGTGGGATAACGACAAGATCGTTGGCCTACGTCATATTGTCCGATGGGCTGACCTTGTCCAGAACAAGCTCGAGATTGCCGAGGGAGATAAGCTAAAGGTCAATGTCGACCTTGAGGCGCCTCGTGAGGTCAAGGCGAGGGCCAAGAAGGCCGGGGACAAGAAAACCGAAGTTAAGGAGGCTGACGTTGTGGCCGCACCTCCTGTTGCTGCTGCTGCTGCTACTGCCGCTGCCAGTACTGATGCTGAAGTTACCGATGGCCAGGCTAAAGAGAGGAAGGAGAAGAAGGAGAAGAAGAAGAAAGAGAAAAAGCCTCAGCCTGCCAAGGAGGAAATTCCTATCAACCCTGGTATGATTGACCTTCGTGTTGGCTTTATTGAAAAGGCTATTAAGCACCCCGATGCTGACTCGCTCTATGTTTCTACTATTCATATGGGCGATGAAGAGGGTCCTCGAACCGTTTGCAGTGGTCTTGTCAAGTACTATCCGCTCGAGGCGATGCAGAAGCGCAGGGTCATTGTCGTCGCCAATCTCAAGCCAGTATCGATGCGAGGAATCAAGTCCTCTGCTATGGTGTTGTGTGCCAGCCACGAGACTGAAGGTGGGGAAAGCACCGTAGAGTTTGTTAACCCGCCAGAGGGCGCAGAGCCTGGTGATAAGGTTTTCTTCGAGTCGTATGATTCTGTTCCAGAGAAGCAGCTCAACCCCAAGAAGAAGATCTGGGAGACTGTTCAACCTGGATTCTCAACCAACGAAAGCCTTGAGGTTATCTACAAGAAGGAAGGTGAGCCTGACCGTCGTCTCGTCACAAAGACCGGCCAGGTGTGCAAGGTTCCTACCCTTGTTAATGCCACTGTCCGTTGAAGCATTTTAATTAGTCATATATGCTCCTGATGAAACTGTAGCGCTATACTCCTCCACGTCCCCGTAGTGAACGAACGTTTTATCTCAAGAACGTTGAGTGGCATGCATATGCAGCATGGCGACGAAGAATGTCAAAATCACCGTTCAAACGAATAGGTTGCCGCCCATCCTCTTTTTTGCCCGGCACAATGAAATTAATAAGAAAGAGTCTGCAAAAAGATCAATCGGGCGACATTACACTGTGCCCTGAGGACTCTGAGGATCTATGGGCATGCTATAATCTTATCCGCACTGGCGACGAAATCCAGGCAAAGAGCATGCGAAAAGTGCAGAAGCTCTCAAAGGATGGTGAGGTGCTCAAGGGACAGAGCCAACGCAAATTACTGAACCTTAAACTCAAGATAGACAAGGTGGACTTTGATCCGGCCGGCGGCTCTCTTCGAATCAAGGGACAAGTAGTCGAAGACGCAGACGACGTTTCTGCTGGCACTTTCCATACATTTGATCTGGAGTTGAACCGCAACTTCCGGCTCTTTAAAGACGAGTGGGACATTATCTCGTTGGATATAATTGCAAATGCAACTGACCCGGAGAACAAGGCAGAAGTTGGTGCTGTTATCATGCAAGAAGGCTTGGCTCAGATATGTTTGCTGACGGAGAATATGACAATAGTGCGACAGCGGATAGAAACGTCTGTACCACGCAAGAAGCGAGGAGATAATTCCGGTTACGAAAAGGGTATTAGGCGATTCTATGAACTTGTTTATAGCACAATGCTGCGGAACCTGACGCTGGACAAGCTGAAAGCAGTTCTGATAGCATCTCCAGGGTTTCTAGCGCGAGGCTTCTACGATTATATATTCGAACAGGCCGCTGCTACCGGAAATAAACCTGTGTTAAAGTCCAAGGACAAATTCTTTGTTACACACTCATCATCTGGACATGTCCACTCATTGGAAGAAATACTCAAGAATCAGGATGTGCAGAAGCAGCTGGCCGACACCAAATATGGCCGCGAAACTGTTGTCCTGGACAAATTCTTCAAGATGCTCAACGACGATGATAGCCGAGCTTGGTATGGGCCCAAGCAGGTAGCGGCGGCCGTCGAGAAGGGGGCAGTATCTACCCTTTTAATCACAGATACGTTATTCCGGGCAAACGATATTCAGACACGGAGGCGCTATATTGAACTGGTCGAGTCTGTGCGTGCTGGTGGGGGCGAAGTCTACCAGTTTAGTTCTCTTCATAGCTCTGGGGAGCAATTGGACCAAATTACAGGCATTGCATGCATTCTTACATTCCCGGTACCGGAGCTCGAGGACATTGATGAAGATGAAGATGCAGATGAAGAGACACTTTAGAGCGTCAGCGTCAACTGTATAGGCATGTTGCCACCAAAAATACCCTTCGCCCCTGACGCAATCTCAAATAGACCGGCAAGTTGGATTATGTACATTATTTACAAGAGATCAAAGGCTGTTTCACCTATGCTGTTGTTTTCTGATTGAAATGGCGCAAGTACCAAACATCATTGCCGCGGGCAAACCTCATTACATCCTGAATTATTCCAGTCACCACTCCAAAGGTTGCAAACGTGCGCACACCGCGGAGTGCTGACCGTCGTGAGAGGTGATTTGAAAGTCCATAGCCAAGGCCAACTATACATGCAGAAGTTAGAGTATCGATGAAATCTATGCACCCACGCAAGTCGTCCAAATACGCCTCAATGCCAAAATACAGCACACCCATACCAGCAAATCTTGTTCCACGTTTTGTTCCGTCAATCATGGCCTGCTTGAGGACTACATAGTTTTTACGTTTGTGATAAAAGTACCATGATCCCTTTGTCCTCGGCATTCGGTGAGCATTTTCGGCTAAATATTGCAATGAACCAACATTATAACCAGATCTAAATCCACTGAGCATTCCATAACCCCCTCCAATTGCTGTCGCAAGAAATACTCGCGCCGTCGCTGGAAGACCCAATCTAGACTGTAGCCGCAATTCCTCAAGTTTTCTTGCTTCTTGCTCGTTGATAGCCTTCAACTGTGACTGCCTCTCAGCCTCGCTATCAAGCACTGCAGAAGCAGCTGCTTCGTCGCTCGCCATATTGAGCTGGGCCAATTGTTTAAGGGTGACCTCCCGTGGTTGAACCCAGGTTCCAAAGCACCGACCATTTGTATGCGTAGATGTAGCATAAATGCACCTTACTTGTTTCCCCATTGTGAATGTCATCGCGGTTTTCTCATTCAATGACAGGCATCCACATCTACGACTGTTTGCATTCAGTTGTTTAGCCTGGTTTTATTTTAGACGTGTTCTTGTTGGCAGCAAGGGTCGCAATGACGCGTCATCTTCGTCTGCCGGCATGTCCGTGCTTTTCTCCGGTGATTGAACATGGCGTCGAAATCTAGTGCAATGAGATACATGCAGAGATTTACACAATCCGCCTGTTCGACTAGTGTATGTCGCAGATATTACAGAATAGAGAGCGCTTGGAAACCGCTACTAATACGGCTGTAGATTATAGGCAGCCGCACCCTTGTCCCCGCATAGCGTATATATACCCTCCAAACCTCCTCAATTTCGCACCAGTAAGTAAGAGATGTCCGGCGTAAATTCCCGTCTCGTGCTGGTGGCTGGAGTAGCTACCCTTGGAATGCTTCAATTCGGATATCATATGGTAAGTTCTGTGGCTCTCGTAGAACGATGTCTTTGTTGGTTGCACTATGGACTATTGTAATTCTCGAGCCAACCATCGCACTTGACACAATTGGTTCCACGGACACATTTTTAACCAATCTAACTCCAGGCAGAGTTGAATGCGCCATTATCGATAATTGTTTGCCCGAAGGTTGCAAAGCCTACCAGCGACTGTATTCCCATGTCCATACCAGACGTAGGGTTGGTCAATGGTATTTTTGCAGTCGGAGGTTGTGTGTCTTCGGCGGTGGCAGGTATAATGGCTGATAAGTTTGGAAGACGTCGGGCAGCGTTTGCATCGGCCCTCGCATTTATCATTGGGTCTTATGTGTCTGCGAGTGCATTAACGGTTACGAGCTTGTCCGTTGGCCGTTTTATATCCGGTCTGGCCGCCGGCTCGGCTCTTGTAGTGACTCCCATTTATTTGAGTGAGATCAGCCCGGAACCGCTCCGCGGCCAGTTTGGCTCATTGTCCCAAATATCTGTCAACGTGGGGATTCTTATTACACAGGTTTTAGGGCTATTTTGGTCGTCCACGACAGATTGGCGGCGCATTTTATATGCCGGGGCCATTTTGGGCGTCGTGAATGGCTTACTACTGCCATTTGGAGTTGAATCGCCAAAGTGGCTCCTACTAAATGGAATGGCTGAGGAAGCCACTGTTGCTCTCAAGGCTATTCGAGGGCCAAAGGATGATGTCCAGGATGAGCTCGCTCAATGGCGACTTGATCGAGCGGGTACCACAGAAGAAGACAGTGGGCTGCTTAGTTCATTGCCCGAGACTGCTCAGCCCACATCCAAGCCCGTGGGCCTTGTGGAATACACCACCCTCAAGGAATATCGGTTCTCGCTGTTGGCCGCCGTTGGTATCATGGTAATTCAGCAAACAGGAGGAATTAATGCAATCGTGTTTTATGGGGTGACAATTCTAGGCCCCATCATGCCAGACTATTCACGGCTCGTCAACGTGCTAATAAGCGCTATTAACCTTGCCGTTACCACAGCGGTGTCGCCGTTAGTCGATCGCAAAGGTCGACGGCCCCTTCTTCTGGCATCTATTGCAGGCATGTCACTATTCTCGGCAACACTTGCGTTGGCTGCGAACAGTGACCGGCCAGTTTTATCTGCGCTATCAGCCATTTTGTTCGTGATTTCTTTTGCCCTGGGATTAGGACCCATTCCTTTTTTGCTTGTGAGTGAGCTTACACCTTCTCCTGCGGTCGGTGTTGCACAAAGTTTCAGCACTACGTTCAATTGGATAGCTACTTTCCTAGTTGGTTACCTATTTCCCATACTGCAGGAGCAGCTCGGCTCAAACGTCTTTTTTGTCTTTACGTTCACGAGCCTGCTGGCGTTCTGGTTCGTAAAGGCAGTTATTCCCGAAACAAAGCACTCCCGATAATTGGATAACGCGGTCCTTGTTCTACGCTAAGTCAAATATTGTAGGAGTAATTTAAATATAGAATACTCATTATTCAATGACGATTGTGCTGTGAAGCTCGAGGTTTCGGCTGCTCGAACCCACGTATATGTCGTATTGTCCTCGCTGGACGATCCAGCTTTGTGTCACTGTGTCCCAAACCGACAAATCTCGCCGCATGATGTCAAAGTTTACCGTGGTTGTTTGGCCCACGTCTAGTGATACCTTGTCAAATCCACGAAGCTGGCGAATAGGAGTAGGGAACTCAACAGATTGAGGGAACCCCACGTACAGCTGAAGAACGTAAGCACCGTTGTATGGTCCTTCATTTGCTATATCGACCTTGACATGGTACGCAACGTCCCAAAGGGCTGGATGACCTCCAGGAGCACCAGCAGCCGGCGGGAGAGAAGTAGGTTGAGTAGTCGAGTAGCCCGCAGGATATGCAAATGGAGCACCTGGCTCACCTTCGGCAGCATTATCCAACCAAGGATAAACGAAATTGTCGACGCGTTGGAAGCCTGGGGGGAATACCAGTTCTTCAGCAGTCTCATTTTTGTTCCCAATGTATTCAGCGGGAATAAGGGCCGGCAGCGGAGGTAGCGTTTGTGATAGATCGATCACCTTGAGTATTCGGAGATTGTTAAAACTGAACGACGAGTACGACAGGCCTGAACCAAACTCAAAGCGAGGCTCCACGTTGTTCTTGTCAAAATACCGGTAGTCATAATACAGTCCCCAGTCAAAATTGTCCTGGGGATGCCCGTTGTTAGTGTCGGTCACAATGGGAACGTAGTCCGACGTGTTCCTAGCAACAGTAAATGGCAGACGGCCGGACGGGTTATATTCGCCAAACAAAACCCGCGCGATCGCTTCTCCAGCATACGCACCCTGAGGGACGTTATAAAGGACCGCCGTGATATTAGGATGGTCGATCCATTTCTCAACATCAATCTGACCAGTGGCGGTAATAATAACCACATTATTGGAATTCAGCTCAGCAGCTCTCAATATTTGCCCTTCGACATTAGATGATAATGCATAATTGGTCCGATCCATACCCTCTGTTGACCATTCGACACCAAAAATGAAATTGACATCCGAGTTCTGGACAACTCTCTCGAAGTGAGAGTCAACGTCCCCGCCAAGATAATAGTCCAGTGAAATTATGCTTCTGCTCGTTCGAGAATTGATAGCCTCTAACGGCGTGACAAAAATTGACGGGTTGACAACTCCCGAGCCTCCACCAAAGGCAATCGCCCCATCTACATCTGAAAATGTGTAGTCTTCGATTGGGCCGTTGAGAGGGGGACGAGCTCCAACGCCAACAACTCCAATCTTCTTCAACCGCTTCTTCAAATCAACTGGTAATGTTCCATTGTTCTTGACAAGGACAGAGGACTCTAGGGCAACGTCCAGTGCGACATTTTCCGTATAAACCGAGCGCGCATCTACATGTTTGTTAACGACCTGGAACGAACTCTGAGCAGCAGGATATAAATATCCGTATGTATCCGAAGTGAATGACGAGAAGTTTGGTCCTCCAACCTCCTTGCGAACTTCATCGCGACCAACGTAAAAGTAAGCAGCAAGAATTCGAATCGCCATATCATTTAGGCGCTCTTCAGGAATGGTTCCATTAACCACAGCGGCCGTGAGGTTGCTGCCGAAGAACGAAATACCGCCGGATTCCTCCGGTATCATATTAGTCCCCGGCATATTCATGTCTAAGCCGGAAATAGCAGACTCTACGCCAGACTTGGTTGCACCCCAGTCGGACATAACAAAGCCGGGAAATCCGTACTCTGTCTTGAGAATTTTGTTAAGAACATATGAGTTCTGGCATGCTGGAGTGTTGTTGACCTCGTTATACGAACACATGACCGACACAACACCCTCATGAATCAAATCCATAAACGGCCATCCATAAACCTCATGTAGAGAACGATCGTCGATATTTGATGACACTGGCACGTCAACATCTTGGCCCATGAGTTGAGCTACCATCGGCAAACGGAATGTTTCTTGTTCATTACCAATAAAGTGCTTTGCGTTAGCCATTACACCTTGATCTTGAATTCCACGCACACTTATGCCCCCCAAAATTCCTTGCAAATAGGCATCAGCCCCGAAACCTTCCCAGTTGCGGCCTGCCAGAGCCTTGGTGCCCATGGGTCCCACAACGGGTCCTAGCATCACATCGGCTCCTTTTATTCGGAACTGAAGGGCACTCGCTTTTGCTCGTTCATAAACTAAGCCCTTGTTAAACGTCGCACCAGCCGCAATTCCCGGCGGAAAAGCTGTTACCAAATCAGCCAAGCGTACTCCAAGGGGTGAGTCCTGCAAGCAGAGACCTTCAAATCCCAGCCGCGGAATTCCTCCAGTGTTGCCAACGCATAAGTTAGACTTGTATCCAGTGCCAGAGGTAATGTTGATCTTCTCCACAAGTGTAAGCCCATTAACAAATTCCCGAGCCCTTTGAAAAGCATCTGTCCATCGGTCAGTCGCAATTCGTCCAGCATAGGCTGTCGTTAGTATTTAGTTCCCTTCTATCCAAGGATATTTTGGCCCTCGAGTGACTTGACTTACGTGCTGGGTAGTATCCGGGACTTGTTGCTTCGTTTAGCGGCGATACGTGGCCAGGTAGTACCGGAGATGTCTGCTGGGGAGCCGATGGAGAGGTCTCTAATGACGTTTTGATAACAGAACTGGCTGAAGCACTGGCGGCTGGAGTACTGGCGGCTGGAGTACTGGCGGCTGGAGTACTGGCGGCTGGAGTACTGGCGGCTGGAGTACTGGCGGCTGGAACACTAGCGGCTGGAGCACTGGTAGCGGGAGCACTGGCGGCTGGAGCACTGGCGGCTGGAGCACTGGCTACTGGTGTACTGGCTACTGGTGTACTGGCTACTGGTGTACTGGTGACTGGTGTACTGGCGGCTGGCACTGGTGCACTGGCTGCTGGTGTACTGGCTGCTGGAGCACTGGCTGCTGCAGAACTGGAGGCTGGCACTGGTGCACTGGCTGCTGCAGAACTGGCGGCTGGTGCAGTAGCAGCTGGAGTACTGGCGGCTGGAGCACTGGCTGCTGGAGCACTGGCAGTTGGTGTACTGGCAGTTGGTGTACTGGCTGCTGGAGCACTGGCTGCTGGAGCACTGGCTGCTGGAGCACTGGCTGCTGGAGCACTGGCTGCTGGAGCACTGGCGGCTGGAGCACTGGCGGCTGGAGCACTGGCGGCTGGAGCACTGGCGGCTGGAGCACTGGCGGCTGGAGCACTGGCTGCTGGAGCACTGGCAGTTGGTGTACTGGCTGCTGGAGCACTGGCTGCTGGTGTACTGGCTGCTGGTGTACTGGTGGCAGTAGTAGTAACAATAACAGTAACCACAGACGGCGGTATTCCGGCTAACGAGCTTGCTGAAACTTTACTTCCAGTAGCCGTAGAACTACCCAGTGGCACATTGACAGTGGCAATGGTAGTCACAATAACTGTGACCACCGACTGTTGGACGCTTCCTGGAGAAGTTTCAAGTACCGAATTTTTCGTAGTGGCGAGCCGATTTGATGGCACAGCTGGTCCACTCGATTGAGCTTGCGTCGAGCTACACAGCAGCCCGGCAAGCGCCAAAATCCAACTAAGGGACTTCATCGATCGCTCCAATGATCCCGTCCTTTAGTGAAATTAGACTGCTACTTGAGCAGGAATCCCTGCCAAAGAGCTCGCGATGCCTTTTAAATGCTACATTGTCTGCGGGACTTCGAACGGCAAGCGGGATCGTAACCGAGCAGACCTGGCTGCAGCCACATGCAGGGAGAACCGCCCCCGGTCACCAACCTACTTGATCCGTACGGTTGTCCGGTCAAGCGTGCGCTCGATCGTCGCTTATTATTCAACCTCTTTCTGGCCATGTCCGATTGATCGGATGCCAATGGTCTCTTTGTGAAACTTGTGTATCCATAAATGTCTGGGCAGGTCGAGGAAGGTTCAGAACGTTGGGCAAGGACAATATAGAGTCTGCATTGCCCCACTATTTTTCAGGTTTGGCTTTTGAGAGACCTACAATTGACCAGGCATTGTTCGATGATCAAACTTCGTTACGAGCAGGATAGCACCAGTGGTGTTTGTTAGAGAAGAGATGCAAATACAGCACTCTGCGTGCCGCTATCGACTTTCCCCAAGTATTTTTGACCCCGCAGCGGGCCACGCGATTAAGTTCAGTAATATCCAACTTGCCCCACGATAGATGAACTTATTATGTTAGCGCGGTCGGGTCAATTCGGTTAACGAGACTGCGCAAAAGGTAGGTTGGACCAATCAGTGTCAAAGACCAAAAGACCATTGTGCGACCAAACTCCGCTTCGGCCGATTATAGTGATAGATCAAGGTCTTCAACTAAGTCACCATTGAAACATTCGACATACAACCGATATTTTATAAATAGTTTTCCGCGGTTGAAGTGACAAAGGATTCTTAACTAATACATATTTCACAAAAGCCGTTAGATTTAGCCATCCAAGATGAATTTGGGTGAACGGAGAATTCTGCGGAGAATTCTGCCACAAATGGATAGCACCTTGTTCGACGTCACCTTGCCACTAATTTCTTCCGTTTGTGCCAATAGTAAAAACATTGATGACAGAAAAAGTTGCGAGGTAGCTCAGTGTCAATTTCGAAAGGACGATGGCTGTGGGAAGAAGAAACTCGAACCATTCTTGACGGCAGTAGGGCAGAAAACAGTGGGGTAGTGGCACCCCACTTGTGTGCGGCGGGTTACTATCGTCCGACGGAGTTTGAAAGGCTCGCGATTTGTAAAATCTCGATAGCGTCAGAAATTATTGTCCAGTAGTTGCCAGCGTTTTAAAATGTGGAGCGTGTTTTAGTAATCAAGCAATGCAAACTACTTTGTCGTCCAGCAGGTCTTTTTCTATATGGAGGTGGTCGGCGTAACTGTGCTTATCCGTGGACCAATTGGCTACGAGTAGACGAATCACAGAGATTCAAGCGGTGTTTGCTACTCTCTAGTTTCGGTTATCAATGCGCAAATCATAAATTAAACTATGGATAACTCAATTGTCGTAATACCGTTTTCACACGTGGGCTGTCAAGCGTGAACTGGCCGCCGGCCGTGGAATGGACGATGCGCCGTCCTAGGCGTGGGAACAAACCTGTTGAGAAGCTCGACCGGATAATCACCTATTTGTTTGCCAAGCCACGTCGAAACCATGTTTCCGTACTCAGGAAGGGCACCAGTGAATCGCATCATGGCATAGATGATTGCAATTAACAGCACAGGCAACCAGAAAAAGAACAACATTCGATCGTTTCGAAGCTGCTTACGTTTGCTGGCAAGCTTCTCCAGTACCTGTCGCTCGTATATCTCCGGATCTTCACCGGCCGTGTTGGTGCCATTGCCTTTACCAGCATCAGGGTTTGATGACGAAGCACCGGACGACCGATCGGGGAATATCTCTTCATACCGCGGCGGGGGAGGAGACCGCGGGCACGTAGGCGAGCTCGATGTGTTGGCATCAGAGTTGTCATCTGTACCGCGAGGACCTTCAAGGGGGTGCGTGAAATACTTCCATACACGGGTGATGTTGCGAGCAGGCGCAACTGTGACGTCGCTGTCACTCGTCGGATTTTCTTCCTGGGCAAGTAGGTTATTGGCCTTGCGTCGCGGCTTCTGGCGATTCAAGACGTAATTAATGACATCATCCCAGTTTCCTCGTGGGTCCCAGCTCATACGGTTGCGGGCGTTCAAAGTCAATTGCGTCAAGTATTGCGAGATATTCTCGGCCGCCGAGGTCGACGCTGGCTTGGTCGCCTCGGGAGCCAAACCTTCTGGTCGATCTTCTGCTAGCAACGACGACGAGTCACTCGTAGACGACGTAGCCCGATGGCGAAGGGCTTTGCGCACATCTGCCAAGAAATCGTCACTATCGCTTTCGCGGTACTCAGAACTCTCATATTCGAAGTCAGTGTAGCTATTGAGCGAGACGCTCGACGGTGTTCTGCTTAAGCTCACATCTCCAAACGTGTCGGAATTCAGCGTTAATCGCTCCAATGATAGGATGGATGCAAGTGTAGAACTCGAACTTGATCGTCGGGCTCTGTTTAGTTGCTGATAATACTCCCGATGTGTCACATTAATCGGAAGCACATCTCTGACTGATCTGTCAGCGACGTCCATGACGGTCTTTCCGGCAAACGTTCTGTGGAACGGATCAGCATGGCAGTTGAGCAACTTTTTAGCGATTCTCTTGCGCCCATTAAGTGCCGCGAAATGCAAAGGTGTCATACCGTTCACGTCTTGTAAGTCTATTCTGGCTCCATGAGCAACAAGGGCGCCCACTACCCGAACATACCCCAGTATTGCCGCAAGATGCATCATTGTCTGCCCTTCATTATTGCGCAACTGCCAGTTAGGCAGCTTGCCCACATTTACGTGAGCCAGCTGAATGCAACGCAAAATAACATTCTCATGATCGCTCTCCGTTTCCTTCTTCTGTGCGTTAGTTTGGCTCTCTTTTGGGACGCTAAACTTGATAGACTTACCCAGTTCGTTTCGCCTCTGAAATCACCACCTCGCGAAGCACCACCCGCGCCGCTGCCACCCGCCTGATCGCCACTGCCAGATCCCACAATCCTCATGGCAATGTTCCGAGCATCTTCCAACTTTCCGTTCATTTTTAGACCAACAACTTGCAGTGCCAGCTCAATAAGCTGCATATCAGTGTCGTCAACATAGGTGAAGATTTGCGAAGAGGCTGCTGCCGCCTGCATACCTTCAAAGCAAACCACAACTGGTCCCGGGACAGCAGCAGGCGGGAGATGGGTAACGATCGTGGTATCACTCCAGCAGTGGGTCGATATCGCTGGAGAGTCACCAAACTTTGCTGTGAGCCCAGAATGGAAACCACTTCCGAGGAGCGTCACTTCAATGCCACCTCGAGTTGAGCCCTGTGCCGGGATTACACGCTGAATAGCCGGTAAAGACGCCTGGTTTAGGCCAGCCGAAACGGCTCCAGACATTGCTCCATTTACTGGAGTCATGGTCAATTGAGAAAGCGCATTTGCATAGTTGCCATCTGATGAAGCCGGACTAGCCATATCAAGCCTGTGGCTGGAATTACTGCGCGATGGAATGCGAGCACTGCTGCTGGCTGCTGCCGCATAGCTGCTATTACTCCTTACGCTCTCGCTCCAGTCACTTTCTCGACGACGCTTGTAAGACACATCGGTGTTTGCCTCGCTAGAATCGCCGAGCGACACGGGCGACGGCGGAACGGACTGATATGAGCTGCTCATGACACTGCTGCTATTGCCATTGTGATCACTTCCCATCGACGACCGGACTTCCTTATGATCATCCGTGATCATAATAGTATTCGATACCGTTCGAGCAATTACCGTGCC
>JAJLWU010000160.1:0-19787 GCA_030570855.1 Tardiomyces digboiensis | reverse complement strand
AGGTCGCGCAGCAGAACAATCGTGCAAAACCACAACGTTCCCACTGCTACTCCAGCAGCTGCACCTACTAGGACCTGAATGGGCGAATGGTAATACAGGTACACCCGCGAGTAGCATACGAGCCCAGAAAGCGTCAACAATCCAACCGCTCGACTAAGCTTTTTCCGAGTACTAAAGTGACGGACTCGGAACATCATCCACAGTACGATGTACGTCGAGTAAAACATCATGAATTGCGCGTGAGCACTCGGCATGCCATGACCATCAGTAATTTGTTTGTCCGCGACTAGCGTTAGCATATTTCAGACAGGCGTTTCTAGTCAAAGTCAGCACTTACTGCGAGGACGTTCTTGCTTGAGAACGGTTTTAAGATATGCATTGATTAGTTCGCAAGCGACTTGACCACCAAACATCATGATAGTTTCTGCTTCACGGCGGGAGAAAATCAGTGTGGCATAGACAATCACAAGAACTTGAGGAACCAATGAAATCATGGCAAATACAAGAGACAATGGATCCTCAACGTTGTATACAACATGAGTAAAGTCAAGTGGAGAGCCAATGTACCCGGGAAGATCTATAAGTTCGCTGTCCTGCGCTGGGTGAAAACTTGTGCCACGAACGTAATCATGATGATCGTGAGAGACCCCACCCGTAGCAGACAGGATGGCTTCTGCAGGATCCATATCCACTATGGTCACAACGGCGACGGGTTGTTCGATGCTGAGATGCTAATATGAGGGAGAGCCCACCGGGTTTGAATAACTGCTGCAGTATGCCCGTACACGTGGTGCTGCAAAAAAGAACAAAATCCTGGGTGCTTGTGGCGTCTTCAAGGGGTTCCAGCGCTAAAGATGGAGTAGTACACCGAGTGCGGACGCCAATATGTGGCGTCAAGCTCGAACAGTTGTTTGTATCCGGTCTTTGGCAAGGTTGTGCTAGCTGCTCGGCACTCCCTTTGATTCGTGAAATTCCCTAGCCCAGTGCCTATGCCGATTGGCTTTTTGCACGGAGTCCAGACATTGGCGGGGACATGGATCCAGGGGCCAAAGGTTATTATTGAAGTTGGGTCCTCTTTAAGGTGAAATGTATTAGTGTGGGTTCATGCGATGGAAGAATCTGTCTCAGAATTCGATGGTTCTGAGTTGTCGAGTAGATGTGCAACACGTTCTTTTCGAGCCCTTGGCGAATGGCCCCCTAACCAGAGAACTCCTATTACTTGTAGAAATCTATGCCTACATCTACCAGTGATGCTAACTGGACGTCATGAGTTAGCACCGTGTGTGGCTATAATTCAGTCGTAATATTGGGTGACTAGATGCAGCCAAAGTTGGCAGCACGATTGAATTATTGGATGATCCAAAGTTGGCGGGGCAACGCCACGCAGTACCTAGTGGCTAAGCTCTTAGAGGGGCTGGCCGGAACATTTATAGTTTTTGGAAAATTGCTGTCCGAAAATTGCGCCAAAAAATTGCAAAGTGTCTGTCAGGGTTTGGTCCCTGCCAGGTCCCGAAAAGTTTAGCACCGACCGATGAGCTAGGGGAGCCGCGCATATCGTCCTATTCACTATAAAACCCACGAGAGCCCATCATCGCTATGAATTTTTGCAGGTTCCTGTCAATATATACTACCTTGCCGTAGTAGATTATATAATATCACAAATCCCTTTGGCAGCTAAAACAGAGTTGGTGTTTGTAGACGGTCTTCGCATAGTGGTCTCACACTGATTCCTGGCCAGAGGAGAAGCCGAGAGCAGGTTCCAATGCTTATTTGTCTCCACCTGGACGGTGCCTACACTTTGCCACAAATGGAATGAGAGCTTGCGATTGCCACAGCAAGTTGCCTAGTACAAAGCGGCAGACGTACAATAGCGTTGCCGTTTATTTTGTACGCTCTAATGGAGTTAAATCTAAGGATTTGTTATTAATACATCAACAGTGTAGTTCCACCATGACCAGACTGAAGGAAAGCGTACTTGCCAACATGTGTAGAGTAGAGCGGTAATAAAACGTTTCATGCTATGGCGCAAGTGCTGTTTTTTTTCTAGCTTAGCAGTGGGATCAATTCTCAGGTCGTGGCCATGATGGAACGGAAAAGAAGACTACTGTTTATTGGCAGAGAGCTCTGAGTTCACCGAGGTAACAAATGGTTTCTGGCCGCTGTCACTGGACTACTTAAACAGTTATACTGGCGATCTGCTCGATCTCAACACGTCACAGCCCAATCCAAATAAGTCGGATAAATAAGCGTGTCGGGAATATTAATCAGTTCACTATTGCACGGCACCATGATTGACCCGTATTTCAAAGGGCAGGAACGCTGCAGATCTTAGCACCTCTGCAGATGGCGTGGGGTTCCCCCGCCAGGTGCCAATACTACATATCACTCACTCCATGCTGCTTTATTTCTGAGTGGCAGGACATTGCTAGTTGGTGTATTGCCTCAAGACACGGGCTAGGCTTTCATCTAGTAACAGTGCCCGCTAACGGCAGACAGGGTCAGAAGGTGGTAAACCTTGTTCTCCCACGCCCTGCATTCGGGCCACAACAGCATTTCTCCTGGATCTAGTTTCTCCTTTACAGTCAATATTGCAAATGGGACTTTGGATGTGATTTACGATTGTCGCGCAAATTCTATAGCGCGTTGCTGGTTAGGGGCGGACCTCGGCATGGACGTACTTTGATGCACGGAACAGTTAATCCGGCAATTGCAACATTTGCAATGTCTCCGGAGCCAGTCCCTAATTCCAGTTTGTATCGGAATGGCCTCTGGCCGGCGTTGAGTCTGGAAAGCGTCGTGTGGGGGAGCGCATTACCCGTGGAAATCGCTGATACACAGTGGCTGGCACGAGATCGGGAACCTCTGCCGCCCGAATGGCGTCTACCCATCTTTTACCCTTGTTATCTAGCACACTAGACTCTGGTTGCCACCTAGTTACAAGCACCATCTGGTAGCGAAGCTCGTGGAAGGCTCCGCCAGCTCTCGCGTTACAATAGGTCACAGTCTGATCCGAACTCGACCTGCTTGCAAGAGTATCCAAAACAACTAAAAAAGTGCTGCCTGACACTAGTGCCAAGATAGTTGGCTCACATATCCCTTACAGTGGCGTCCTTGTATTGTGTTGCGGAGCATGCCGCCGGATAAATTAGCTCCCTACAACAAACCCTGTCTCCGAAGCGCGCGGCGGCTGTAGGAAACATGCACCTGGAGCCGCAGCTCCGACTCCCCCCACTATGCCCGACTGTGGAGTTGAGGACTTATTGCCTCAATAACTGGCCGGGAATTTGTGCTCAGCCTGACCTAAACGGTAGAGTCAAGTCGCTATAGTTAGCGAGCAAGTTAATCTTGTTGTTGGCACTCTATCGAGGACTATTATTAATGACGCAGCTACCATCACTAATGATCAACTTGGAGCCTCGACTCATATACACTCCAACTACGCTAACGTATTTCGCTCTCCGATGAAACCCACAGAACGGGGCTCGCGCCGTTGAGATTTCTGCACCTGCCCTGCCATCTTTGGAACATCTCCCCACGAGCCCCGCGCTCTAGGGGGGAAGGTGGGGCGGCCAAGGGAATATCGGAGTTTTTGTTTATTGCTGCAATGCAACTAACTCAATCTGCAGCGGGGTAGACTAGTATTTATAAAATGACGACGGCTTTGTCCTTGCTAGCATAGTACCGTCCATCATTGAAGAATGAGGAAAATCTACAATCAGTACCTGGTGGCCGTTGTCGCCACCATTGGTGGATCGCTTTTTGGTTTCGACATTTCATCCATGTCGGCGACCATTGGAACGCCGCAATATACTAATTACTTTCACAACCCAAGCTCGAGTCTCCAGGGAGGGATCACGGCTGCCATGCCAGGAGGCTCGCTACTTGGCTCTCTGGTTGCAGGAATTGTATGTGACATACTTGGACGAAAGCGTACTATTCAGTTTTCATGTATTCTTTGGATAATTGGCTCGATTCTGTGCTGTGCCGCCCAGGATGTCGCCATGCTCATCGTTGGACGATTTATCAACGGGCTATGCGTTGGCTTCACATCTTCACAAGTTCCTGTGTATTTGTCGGAGATCGCCCGCTATGAAAAACGCGGCAAGCTGGTCATTATTCAGCAGCTAGCTATTGAGATTGGTATTCTAATTCTGTTCTACATTGGCTACGGTTGCTCATACATCTCTGGCACGGCCTCGTTCCGGCTCGTATGGGGTATTCAGATGATTCCCGGTGTTCTTCTCATCCTCCTGATGCCTTTGCTTCCAGAGTCGCCACGTTGGCTGGCTTCCAAGGACCGTTGGGAAGAGTGCCTGGATATCCTTGCCAATGTCCATGCAAATGGCGACAAAGATGACCCAGAGGTGCTTGCGGAAATGCTCGAGATCCGCCAATACGTCGATATTGAGAAGGACTCGTCCAACACATATCTGACTCTTTTCAACAAGAAGAATTGGCGTCGCTCAATGGTGGGAATCATGACTCAGGTTTGGCAGCAGCTTGCTGGTGGCAATATCATGATGTACTATGTTGTCTATGTGTTTGAGATGGCAGGTCTTACTGGCGAGGTTAACTTGATTGCATCGTCAGTTCAGTACATCATCATGGTTGTATTTACTGCCCCCGTTATGTTCTATATTGACAAAACTGGTCGTCGACCACTGCTGCTTATTGGGTCTTTAGGTATGGGAGTATTCGTCTTCGCTGTAGGTGGCTTGCTTGCTACATATGGTGAGTACACTGATTCAGTAGGAGGAAACGCCAATATTCATATCACTCTCGTCGGAAAGTTTGGTCCATCTCGTGCTGTTCTTGTGTGTTCATACTTGTTCACAATGGTGTACGCCCTCACCTGGGCTCCTGTTGCTTGGGTCTATGCGCCTGAAGTATTTCCACTCTACCTTCGTTCCAAGGGAATGGCCTGTGCTGCGGCTGGTAACTGGGCCATGAACTTTGCTCTTGCTTACTACATACCCCCTGCCATGAACAATATCGGTTACAAGACATTTATCATATTTGGTGTTTTCTGTGTGGTGATGTTTGTCCACATGTTTTTAATGTGGCCCGAGACCGCCCAGAAGACCCTGGAGGAAATCGATGATTTGTTTGCTCCTGGAGCACCCGCAGCTTGGAAGACTCGGGTCGGTGGTTCGCGTATGCGCACTGAGATTGAGGAGATTAAGCGGGGCGAGAAGCATGTTCCTGTGGTTGAGACCATTGAAACTGTTGATCAGGTCTAGTTTTTGAATCTATCGTTTCGTTATTGGTAAAGTACATACGCGCTAATTTCCTTGTGGAACTCGAGCACTGTTATATATCAATAACATTGTGTTTCTGTCGCGGCAACTCTTTAGTAGTGTAACATGCAGGTTATTAAAAGAGGAAAATTTTTTTTCAGCATATTTCCTCAATTCCATCACCGTTGTCCTGGTCCAGCTCGGTTATCTTCGAATCAGCATCTGGTGCCTCATCTCGCATAAGCATGTTGACTAATCTCTCACATCTTTCACGAACGTCTTCATCTTCAACTGTCAGGTGGAGTTCTCGAATAATAGGATATACGGACTTCTTCCGCATGTACTCACGCATACGCAGTGTGCTCGAGAGGAGGAGGAGACTCTCCACATGGGTCGTTAGGATAGCAGAATCAGGATCGCGTTTCTTATCCTTGTCAAGAAGTTGTAATTCGTCTGGAAGGTCTAGCATTTCATCTTCTCGAAAATCTTCAGGTCCAGCAAGTGGCAAGAGAATGTATGGCAGAATATTAATATCGGGATCCATAACAAGGTTCTCATGAATATTCACGTCAAACAAAATGTTCTTAATAGTTGATGCAACACCAGTTCGGCGAATTTTCGAATCGTACTTCTCTGTAAATACTAGAAGTTTCGTAAGAGGAACAACTCCGTCATAGTCCTGCTTTGTCACCATATACTGCCGACCCTTGGCGAATCGCGAAATATCAGCAAAGAAAAATGCAAGGAAATTAAAATCCGCGTATTTAGTAAGTTTCCTGTCAGCCCCTTTGACGAAGCAGTCCATGAGGCAGTCTGTCACCCGCTCCGACTTGAACATATCGTCCTTTTTGGTACTTGTATTTCTCTTCAGGTTCAGAACTTTTACAATATTGTCATTCTTGGCCAGATTGGAAAGAAGAATGCACAATATGTCAGCATGGACTTGCTCGAGGTTCTAACAGTTAGTTACCACTCAAGTTCAACGGAGCCATATAAACATACAGTAATCTCTCGGGCAACAAGGGAAACAAGCTCGTCATCATTAGCCATGTGATCCAAAAACTCTCGGTCGTCGCATAAGTTTGCCATTATAGAGGCCGCCAATTGAACAATTCGCTGAGTGTTAGCCTCTGACTTTCAGGAACGCAGTGCTCGCATGAAATCCTTACGCTATCTTTGTTATTTAAAAGATTCTTCAGATCCTTTATAGGTTCAAAGTTATTCACTTTGAAAATATAACGATGCTCAGGCGTGGCAAATGGAGCGAGATTTTCCAATGCAATGGCCCGCACAGGAGCTTGTGGTGCATGGAGGAACTCAACTAGCTGCAGTAAGTATCGAGTTAGCAAAAGGTAAGCAGCTATAAGACAAGACACAGTCTATGAACTTCCTGTACAAGGATAACTCACTTCTAAAAGTTCTGTGGACATTTCTCTTGCTAGTTCAACCCGACAGCCTCGCTCGAGCTTTTTTCCAACGTTCTTTGGGTCAGCCCTGCGCATAACCAGGCAAGCAATATGCAGCATAATCGGGCGCATAACAGTTTTCGCCGCTGGTTGATAAAATTAAAAAAGAGAGGTCTTGTGGGCGTTATCTGGGCCCTCAGGATTGCTGGAATTTTTGTCGCCCGGAACCCCTAGTTCAGTTACTTCGAAAACGATCGCGACAAGAATTTCTGCTATTCTGCATTCGAGCGGGGGATCTTCTCCAGCCACATGTGATATTCGTTTTCCATAGCCCTGTCTATCACTGAGTCCACAAAATTAAAGAGAATATCGCCGTAAAATGGTCTTATGCGGCTCAGTGTTCTATAACTCTATCCCTTCAGCCCGGTACTAATGCAACTCCTAAGGATTGAAGATTGATCCGAGCCGAACACAAAATATATATCAATGACTTTCTTTCATATACATTACAATAGCTTTACAACCAATCTTTGGCTTAAAGCTTAGCTCCAAGATCCAACTGGCATGTGATCAGGGTGGGTTCTGTTTCACATGTCGCATCTCCACATTCATGATTAATCCCTTATGTAAGCTATACCCTCAACGCCCGTAAGTTATATTGTCTCCTCGGTTACACAGGAGCATACAACAACGTTAGTTCCGTCAGTCGGGGGAGCAGTTTGGATACTTGGCGAACTACTGTCCTAGAGGATCTGACGAGATATAGAAGAAACTTGAAAGATGCCGGTTGTAAGTACTTTCGAATATTGCAATCACTTGACCCGACTAGCCTAAATTGGGAGAGCGTTGCGGAGCAGCGCAGGCTCCTATGAAAGTTAGCCATTTTGCGCCCTATGATAGAGAAAATACAGCAAGCTTGATTTGCTTCTATGAGTTGTCGATGATATAAGCACAGGTGCGAAGCCAGACTTGTACAAGTGATAGCTCACAAAAAGCATTTTATTTTGTCTATTGGGGAACTTTGAGCGGTGTGGTTAGAGCCAAGATTATTTTTATTGGGCAATAATGCCGTTGGACTCCGTTTGTCTTATTTTCTGCAATCCTTGGAGACTAACATCGCAGTCGAAATTAAGTATTCAGGCAAAGGCAGTCGACGACGCGCTCTGCAAAGGTTCGTGGGATCTGGTTCTTCCCGATGCAGTCAAAAAGCTTGCAAAGGCAAACACATATCCAGGTAAGCATAGGAAACGTTGATTCGCAGCCGTTTTTCTGGCAAGACTGCCAAGCAGTATATGAAGACGGGATTCCAGGGGATCATAGGCTCACGACAGAATTGGTCAAGATAGCGGAAGCGGAGATGGATACGCACCAGCTGCTTGTCGAATCCAAACAAGACGCATTGAATCCGTCAGTAAAGCTCGAAAAGGCAACAGGTATTCTCAATAATCTTGGACTGCCGCCTAACAGCGACGATAGTGACCTAAGATACATTCATGCTGTGCTCACAGGGCATCTCCTACTTCTGGAGGGAGCCTACAAAAAGGCTATTCAAGTCATCAGCTCCGTCCCAGAGCCTAGTATACGTACTTTGAACTATGTTCGTACTGCTATTTTCAGAGGTCACGCTGTTACTGGATCCTGTTTACTAAAGTTGGGAGATAAAGATGGCGCCTTAAAGACGTTCAATGCCATTTATCCGTCGACAGAAACGCTCAATGTTAATGCTGAAGCGGGTCTTTGGTCTGAGAGAATGTATTTTGCATTCGTACAGCTTACGCAAGGGACCAACCATTATTTAGATGCACTGCGATCCTATTCTCGTGTTTTCATGTTTCTCGATTCTCACGGACATTCCTTGGATCGACCCAGAAATGTGAGCATGAAGATTGTGAGGGAATTTTGGGAGTTATCTGCTGCAGAGGCGGCGCGAAACCCAGCAAATGTCAAACTCAAGGAGGAGGCTCTCGGAGCTGCAAGGTTCTATGGCAAAAATGTACTGGCCAAACGACGATTTCCGACTGCCGCAGAGAATAATGACGAGGTAGAGAGATTTGTCAGCAACATCATGGCTACGTGGCGGTCTTCTATTGACTTGTCTGGTTCTCCCTACCGTACTGTAACTGACAGCGAGCAGGTGGACATTTCAGTTAACGTACTGGAGCAGTTGGTTCAGGCTGCCCATGCAACATTCCACTCTTCCGTAATCATGCGCTATCATGTTGTTGTCCTTGGAGCCCTAGGTAGATATACTGAGGCATTAGCCGCCTTTGAAACTTACAGTCAGTATGTCGACCAGCAACTGCAGGAGCTGACAAGCGGTGGAGATTATGGTGGTCACCTCGATTCAGATGAGGGTGTTGTTGAGGCGTTCGATATGGGCATTCATATTTATGCGCGCGTGAAGAAAGATCCACAATCTGCCAAGGCAGTAGCAGATAAACTGGCCAAGTACATGCCATTCTCGCGCACTAGTGATGCCAAGACTCTTGAGATGATTTCTAGTAAAGCTGTTGCGGCTATCTCGTCTGCTTACTGTTACTACGCCTACAGTTTGAAGGATAATCGTCACTATGAAGAGGCAGTCAGCGTTGCGCTGAAGGGCTTCCGCAAGGCGCTCGACGACTATTCTGTCCATCCGGCACAAGTCTACTATGAGTATGCACTGTTATCGGCTGTCAACGGGGACGTGGTCGCTGCATTTGAGATTGTTAAATCTGGCCTTCAACAAGATGGTCTGCATGTTCCATCCTGGCATTTGCTTGCTCTCCTTCTTAGTTCGCAGGAGGATTATCACAGTAGTTTCAAAACTACGGAACAGGCGTGGGCAGTCTTATCACGAGCAAAACCTCTTGGTCTATACTCTAACCAGACAAAGGCAGCGCTTCTAGAGCTTGAAAAGTCTCGAGTTGCCGTGATTGAAGCTTCGTCGTCTCCCATGGAGGCAGTTCTGGAGCTCAGCACTGTTTTTACGAGGTTTTCACAACTGTTTCCCGACTCAACTTTGTACAATGGCGTCGAATCTGAGCATCAGCCACATGCTGTCGGTCATGAGAATGTGGTCAGTGCAAATGCCATTACTGCCGTTGCGAATTCAAAGGCCAATGGTTCGAATCGCAAGAGTCTGTTGAATGGCTATTTGTCTGATCAGTCCAAATCAAAGGCAAATGGTGCAGTCACACAAGTTAATGGCTCTGAAGCCGTTTCTAGTGCCAAGGAGAAGCGCAGATCTCTTGCTGTTAGTTCCAAACCGCCTCCAGAGAAGAAGGCTGAAGCAGTGCCTACACGCCGCCCCACGATCCCAGAGTTTGAGAGACGTGTCCAAATACGCTTATGGTTGTGGGTCGCTGGCTTATACCGTCGTGCCGGTAACGTCACCGAAGCAGAACGTGCTCTTGTCGAAGCTGAGCATCTCGAGTCGGTTGTTTCGCCAGATGCTCATTGCGAGTTGGGATATCTAATGAAGCACGACCGACCACTGCATGCGTTACAAGAATTTGAAGCGGCGCTCGACACTGATCCTGATTCGCTAGGCGCTGCAATTGGTTTAGCAGAAGTAGTTGAGTCGCATTCAAACCTGCGAAGCCACGCGTCTTTGCCAGAAGACAAATATTCAGTTTTCATCTCGGACAAGGATGAATATGCGGCTCATTTCCGAGCTATCGGCCTTTTAGAAGCCCTAACGAGTCGTACGCCTGGCCGCACAGTGCCGGAGGCCTGGTGGTTACTTGGAAAATTGTATGATATCACAAACAATGCCGAAGGAGCGCGTCGTGCTTTGTGGAAGGCAGTTGGCCTGGAGGAGTGTCGAGCCACTCGCAGCTATTTCTGTACGGGCTACGACTAAATTCTCAAGTAGCGCATAGAGTTTTAGACATTGCTAGTCCAAATGAATTATACAAGATAGTGTGCAGGTAGTACGGCCGAGAATGCAGAGTTGATGGGGCCACTCGGTTAAATGGGCCAAACGAGCGGCAACAAAACGTGCACAGCAGGTGGGTATGCCAAGTTATTTGTCTCTTTCATCACGCACCTGTGAGAGCATAGAACAGGGCCCAAAATAGAATAAAGCCTGAGAGTCCGGGGACGACGTCATTGAAAAAGATGTCCGACAAAGGTGACATGAAGTACACGCCAGGGTGACCCTTTGCGACAATGAGGTGGATCATGAACCCGAGAAGCGTCGAGAACACAAGATAAACGAGAAAGCCCCAATAGGACTCCAATTGAGCGATACCCGCACCTACGCCGATCGAAATGCATCCAATATTGCGGATACGTGATATAATCTATTGTTAGACGTTTCTTGATGAAGAGGCAGGTAGGATGATGCCACAAATTAGTCCTGCAGGCCATCATGTCACATACCTTCTTATTCTCCACAACTGCTTGGCCGTATATTGGCGATATTGCCTGCAGCTTCTCCGTTGAAACCATATTTCAAGAAAGATGATGTTAGAGGCACTAGTGTCGGTTAGATCAGCAGAATGCTATGCTGCATGCCCTCTTCCATGTGACCAGATTTTGTCCAGATAAATCACGAGACGGCGGCGGTTGACGGCATCGACTCTCCATTAGCGCGGTAATGGTTTCAAGGTTAGTGACTGCTGATAAAAATTATTCAGCTTTTAGCCAACTGTTTGCGGTTAGGCAATAGAACAACGAAAACTCTAACTCCAGTTGCAAGGATCTGCGAAACCAGGTTGCAATTTGCCTTCAGCGGTCCCCATGCGTTCTTATAGAGCGTCACACGCCTAAAGAGTGCCTGGAAAACGAAGAGCTGAAAAATCAACTGCCGGAACAATGTTTGATTCATCTATTCAAGTATCTGGAGTGCAAGTATGTAATCGGGTGTTCCTTTTGGTGTATCCCAAATGTACTAACCACAGGCGAGGAATTGCAGATATGCGGTGAGTTGAATGAACGACTTAAGTTGCGCAGCCAATAGATACTAATGGCAGAAAGAGATTTCGCGGAAACGGACCATTATCCACAGGAAAGTACGACTCGAAACTGGATGACCTGTCCCATGGCAATTTTGATCCACATGAGGAACTTGCATTGCTTAGGGGAGAAGTCCCCAAGTCTGGATCAGGCTCTGCATAAGACTCCTAGTACATTAACGAGATCTCTGTACATAGTATTTAATTTCATCGGGCACGCCAATCAGTCTATAATTTTGGGTAGCACAGTTTTGTTTGCTGAATTTTTCTCAGTTCGTGGGTCGTGTCTAAATGTCATTTCCAACAATTCTCATCTCTTCGATCAACTTGTCTGCGGTGTCACAAGTGACACTGTCGTTAGCTCTTGTACGGTCTCTCTGTATGGCAGCTCTAAAAGGGGGAGCAAGGGGACTGTAGACGCCAGTGTGAAATAACTTACCTAGGGGCATTGATCACCACGCGGAAAAACTCCCCAGATCCGTCAGAGTGCGGGGAGTAGTCGACAAGAAACGATCCGCGTTGAAACATTTTTCGCACAATATCCCTAGTTTGAGCCGAAGCCGTAGCTGGATCCAACTGTTTGCCCTTGGGTGTGTAGTAGAAGCACGTCTGCAGACAGGGAGGTGGGTATTCTGACACGAGCGTAAAATCGTCAGAGTCGCGGAT
Source organism: Tardiomyces digboiensis (assembly GCA_030570855.1). Lineage (NCBI taxonomy): Eukaryota > Fungi > Ascomycota > Dipodascomycetes > Dipodascales > Trichomonascaceae > Tardiomyces > Tardiomyces digboiensis. The sequence goes on along the minus strand of JAJLWU010000160.1, from coordinate 7,538 downwards.
CTTGCGCGCCAGGTATTCTGTGACATCAAACGCATGGTCGATACGGGTGCCGAACCCGTCCGAACCATACCACCGCCACGCAAGATACAGCTTCACAGCGTCGGCACGGCGACCGCAGCCCATAGTCCCGTCTGCAAGATCATAGTTATCTCCATCATGGGAGTTGTGGAACAAATAAGGCGCCTGTAGAGACTGTGCCTGCTGAAACGTCCGCTCGTCCGGTAGCAGAAGAAACGAACACGTGCATGGCACACCAAGCATCTTATGGGGATTAACGGTCAAACTATCAGCGAGCTCAATACTTTTGACCTTAGCCCGACGAGTTTTAGAAAATACCACGTTGCCACCCCAAGAACCATCTACGTGCAGCCACAAGTTGTGTCTTTTAGCCACCTCAGAGATGGCCCCAAAATCATCGTAGGACCCATACACCGTTGTTCCGGCAGTCGCATTGATGTAAAAGGGAGTGAAACCTTGTTGCTTGGCTAGCACAATTTGACGTTCCAAATCAGTCACGTCCATAGTACCGTCAGCGTGAACCTTGACTTTAAAGAGCGACTCACTTCCGAGACCGCAGAACATGGCTGCTTTTTCAACTGAGTAGTGGCAGTGCGAACTGGAAAACAGTGCAAACTTGTACGAGCTATTTCCTTGGGTTTTTGTTTCCGGGTACAAGATACTGCGAGCGATGTTGAGCGACGTCATGTTGGAGTAAGATCCACCGGGAAACGTCAAGCCGCCGGCGTAGGGCCCATTGAATCCAAACGCTTGAGCATACTTACGAGCTGTTTGGCGCTCAATCACAGTCAAAGCGGGCGAAACTGTATACACGTGTGAGTTTGTATTGAGGATAGATAGAAGGAGATCCGAGGCAATGCCAACTGGGTTAGTCGAAGCATAAAGCTTGTCCAGAAACCCTTTATTCCACGTCACGACCGAATTTTCCAGAAGCAGTTGCACATCCTTCTTGAGCCCCTCAAGCCCTTGCGCTGTCGTTGGCAGCTCCACTGCAAGCTTGGCTGCTAGAGCTTTAGGTTCTGTGTAGAATCCGACTCGCCCGTCTTGGCCGTCTGCCTTCTTGGCATAGGCAATGACAGCGTGCGATAGGTATTCGAGAACACTTTCAAGCTCCTCGGTCCTATTGATATCTATTTCACAGCGTTTGATAGTCATTCTGCCGAGAGAACCGAAAAAATAGTTTGTCGAGCCATTTTCAGCAGGGCGCCGTTGCTTTAAAATGGGGTATGGGCAAATGATGCCATCGCGATTAATATATGAGTGAAAAAAAACCTCAACGGCTCACTCATTGTAATCTGGCATCCAAGACAATTAGTTCAGTTAACAGTGGTAGTAGACAGCTCAAGGGTCTCTAACCAGTAAACCGCGGAACAATAGCTCTGTATGTTTATGCAGCTGGTGTCAAAATTCCGCTCTGGTACCGAAGCCGCCCGTCAGCGTCTACTTCAAAACTTTCATATGTTGTGTCCCAGCACTGATCACTAGCGCGCCATACGGATTGTCGAGGTAAGCGTGCCCATGACCGTCGGTCAGACGATCCGGGCTCGAGCCGGTTCCTGGCGGAAACGACCGCCCTAACCTGGAACTGAATCTGCGGGGGACGGAACTATGGCGGCGGGAGTTTCTGACACTAAAGAATCAAGAGTGTAGCGAAACGAGTACATTTTCTGATGCGCCAGAAGTAATTAACATCCCCCTGCAAGTTACCTACCTGCATCAAACACCGGCTAAAGTTTTGGCCGCCGAACGTCTTGACTCAACGTACAGCCCACACAAACGGATATATGGCCCGGGTAATAGCGGAGATCATCGGAACGGAGGGCCGCACTTCGAGTTGTCGCGGGGCAAGTAACATATAAACCTGGTGCGGATCCGAGCGCCTGCCGACACGCAAAACCATGGGCATCCTAAGACAAGCCATATGGTGTGGTAGCAGCCAAAGTGCTCGGGCAGCAGTGCCTAGAGTCTTGACGGGATTTAATGGCTTTTCGCTAGGATCGCAGCGCCGTTTCCAGCATTCAAAGGTCGTTGATAGCCCCGAGGAGGCCATCAAGGATGTCCAGTCAAATATCATTTTGCTGTGTGGTGGATTTGGATTGTCTGGAGTCCCAGACACTCTGATTAATGCTCTTGAGAAGAAGCACGACGTTCAGAACATCACAGCTGTTTCTAACAATGCTGGCACCGACGGAAGTGGTCTTTCCAAACTGCTCGTTACTGGCCAGATTACGAAAATGATTGCGTCATACATTGGTGGAAACAAGACCTTTGAGAGAATGTATCTTACTGGAAAGGTGAGTTTTTAGTCACGATAAAATATAAACTGCTAAAAGCTAACGGATACAGATTGATCTGGAACTCACTCCCCAAGGTACAATTGCTGAGCGATGCAGAGCTGCCGGTGCCGGCATTCCTGCTTTCTACACTGCTACGGGTGTTGGCACTTGGGTTGAGGAAGGGAAGTTGCCCGTCCGGTACGACGACAAGGGTAATGTTATCAAATTTAGCGAGCCCAGAGAGAGCCGTGAGTTTGATGGCCGAAAGTTCATCCTAGAGAAGGCTATCAATGGTGATGTTGCGTTCATCAAGGCATTTAAAGCTGATAAGCTTGGAAACTGCTACTTCCGCGGTTCGGCACGGAATTTTAACTCGGCCATGGCTCGCGCTGCCAAGGTGACCATTGTTGAAGCCGAGCACATTGTTGAGACCGGTGACATTGCCCCCGAGGACGTCCACCTGCCGGGAATTTATGTTACTCGTGTTATTCAGTCTACAACTCCGAAGCTTATCGAGATCTACAAGAACAGTGAGCCAGCCTCTGGTGAGTCGTCTGTTTCGGATCTCCCGCTAGAGAAACAGGCAGCGGCAGCTCGTCGTGAGCTCATTGTCCGTCGGGCTGCCAAGGAGTTCAAGGATGGTGGCTTTGCTAACCTTGGTATCGGTATGCCCACTCTTGCCCCAAACTATCTGCCCGAGGACGTTCACATCACTCTTCAAAGTGAGAACGGTATTCTTGGTCTCGGCCCGTATCCCGCCAAGGGCAAAGAGGATCCTGACCTCATCAACGCTGGTAAGGAGACTGTCACTCTCTTGCCTGGTGCGTCAGTTTTCGGTTCAGAAGAGTCCTTTGGCATGATTCGTTCGGGCCGCATTGACTTGACAATTCTTGGAGCTATGCAAATTTCTGCCAACGGTGACTTGGCAAACTGGGCCCTCCCTGGTATGGTCAAGGGCATGGGCGGTGCTATGGACCTTGTCGCCAACCCATCAAAGACTCGTGTCGTTGTTGTGACTGACCACTGTGACAAAAAGGGTCGTTCCAAGATTGTTAACAAGTGCGACTTTCCGCTAACTGGTAAGGCTTGCGTATCTCGAGTCATCACCGAGCTTGCTGTCTTTGATTGCCACCCAACTGAAGGTCTAACACTTGTTGAGACAGCCCCAGGTGTCACTGTTGATGAGGTTCGTGCAAAGACAGAGCCTGAGTTCAAGATCTCGAAACACCTTGTTACAAACTAAGCATCATATGATCCAGATCTAGGTTATACATGTACTTCAATATTATCAACTTGGCCTTTTAGAACATGTGGGACACGAGCATCTTGCTATGGGTTCTCGCTGTTTTACCCAACCTTTAGACGAATGGTAGCCGGAAATGTCCGTCGAGTAGGAAAGCTCGATGCGGCTCCGGAAAAGGTTATACCCGGAAGAGCGAGCCCCCACGGTATACTGTTAATTTTATTTTTTTTTTTCTCTCTCTCTCACTTTTCAATTTCTATGAAACATTTACGGGAACTCCCTTGTCAAGACTTTGGGTTACAGCATCGACGACTCGTAGAGCTGAAACCCCATCCTCGACGGTGCACATGGGTTCTGCATTTCCTTTAATGACGTCGACAAAGTGCTTGACCTGCTCGTCAAACGGAATTACATTCTGGTCAACGGGCAGTTTCTTTTCACTAATTTGGTCGAACCAACTTGCATTGCCGCTGCTTGTATCATAGTAATAGAGTTCCAGATCAGGAAAGCTAAGGGTCGCCTTAGTGCCAAAGATTCGATAGCAGTCCTTGAGGGTGTGGGGTATAGATGGGTTCTCCCCGGTGCCTGACTCAAAGAAAAATGGACTGGGTGTGTTATCATTAATGATAAAAGTCCCAACAGTTCCAGATTGGAACCGAAGTGTTACTGCTGCGCCCTCAATAGCATTGTCCGGGTTGGGATAGTTGCGATTTTTGGTGGCTGATTCTGCGTAAACTCGAGTGACAGGTCCCAATAGGTATTGCAGAATATCTATATCATGAACAAGATTTATATTCAATGGACCTCCACCTGCTGTTGCGTCAAGACGCCACGGCCCAGCCTCGAAATATGCATCGTGCTTGCGAGCCACCCACGTACCAGAAACAGAAGTTACCTTTCCAAGCTGATGTTCTTGCACGCATTTTTTCGCCACAGAAACGTAGGGGTTGAATCGCCTGTGATGGCCCGCCAGAATCTTGACACCCGCTTCTCGCGCAAGCTGGATCAATGCATCGCCATCCTCGAGCCGGGTGCACACTGGTTTCTCCACAAGGCAATGAATTCCCGCACGGGCACATTGAGAGGCAATGGCAACATGAGTATGGTTGGGAGTGGCTATTATGACAGCGTCTGGTTTGTCGGGCGAGTTGATCATTTCGTCGACGCTTGTAAACAATCTTGTGCCCAACTGTTGTGCTGCAGCTGGTCCGTTCGGACTAGGCTCAACAATCCCAGACAACTCTGCCTCGAGGCACTTTTCCACCGAACTGGCATGGCGTGGCCCAATATACCCTCCTCCAATTATAGCGATTGAGACTTTGTTTCCTGCCATTGTACACACTCTGGTGGGTTTCACCACAGCTATATCCTTTATAGCCGCCGGCTTTGATCATTGCCGAGCCGCATTCCCCGCGCGCGACGACGCCCATCGCTGAATTTTGGCGTACGAAAGGGGGGGGGCCACTAACAGTCGAGACTAGATGGCTTGTAAAAACGAATACCATATATTTAGTACAAAATAAAACATGTATGCAATTAAAGTCGGGGAGTAACAATTTCGTCTTCCATATATCCCTTGACATGGTTGGCAGCTTGAAAGTCAGCAAGGCCACGATCTGCCTCCTCTTCCGGGTCATACTTGAACAGGAACTTCTGGAATACAGGGTCTGACCAGCGATTTGGGTAGCCCACAAACGGCGGCTTTTGTAGATCCTTGTCTCGCTGCTCTTGCTCAGGGCCGTCGACGAGATGAAACACCTTCTGGCCAATATATGATGAGCCTTGTACGACACGAGTGGTTCGCGACTTCCGCAGACCCTCATAGATCTTCAGCATATCGTGGAGCTGCGATTTGTCTTCGAGCTTAACCAGTAAAGATGCAAGTACTGCGCCATCCTCAACAGCCTGGGCTGCGCCTTGAGCAAGGTATGGTAGAGTAGCATGGCAGGCGTCTCCTAGCAATATAAAGTTGCCAGTCGGGTGAACCCACGATTCGAGCTCGCGCGAATTCTGTAGCCGCCACTTGGCAGTAGACTCAACAAGTTCCACAAGCTTTTGGAACGCAGGATCCCAGCCTTCAAATAGCGACCGCAGCTCCTCAGGGGTAGCGGGCTGAATGTTAACATCTGGTGGAAGATTATCCGGACAAAGGACAACAACGTTGCAGATTTCACCTCCGTTAAGCAAGTACACAACGCAATGCATGTGGGGGCCAAGCCAGAAGTTGAGATTCGGTCTCTCAAAAATGAACTCCAACTCGGGATGCTTACGCATCTCAGACACTTTGATGAGCATTCGGTAAGCGACATCGCCAGTGTCGTAGGCAAGGTTTGAATTTCCGAGAAAGCAGCTTCGGGTGACAGATCGAAGACCATCGGCTCCGATGATCAAGTCCGCGCTAAAGCTTTTGCCATTGGCGGTCTCAATGACACCCCGATCAAAGTCAACGCTGGTAACGCGCTCTCCAAGAATAACTGTAACACCAGTTTCGGACGCCTTGTCGACCAAGACGCGGTGGAAGTCAGCGCGATGTATATGCCAGTAAGGACCCTGGTACTTTTCCTCGGTCATTGGGTTGAGATTCTGACTCGAAAGGACTTTGCCGGTTTTGTATGAGCGAAAGTGGATATTTTCCGGTAGAGTAACGTATTTCTGAAGCTCCTCGCCAACGCCCAGCTTGCGAAGAATCTTTGCCGAGTTTGGCGGGATTTGAATACCAGCGCCGACCTCGCCAAGAACAGCGGCCTGTTCAATTACAGTAACACTGTGGCCAGTCTGCTGAAGTGCAAGTCCTGTAGCCAAGCCACCGAGACCCGCGCCAACAACGATGACCGTAAGAGGAACGTTTGTTGTGTCTGTGATACCCATCGTAACTATAGGATAACTGTAGTGTCGAAGCGCTCCAGAATCAAATTGGTGTAAAACGCTGTGCGAGCTCTTGGCCCGGCACCGATCCCATTATATATTAGATCAACAGCGGAAGCTTGAGCGGCAATGATTTTAGCCATGAGCCACACGGTTGCCCCACGCTTTGCCGATTAGTGCTTCAAACGTCCGTGTGAATTATTAACCGGTCCGGGTAACTGGAGCTACTGATTCCAGTACGGCTAGCCACTCTCGGAGGATTGTTATTATTTGACTCTGAACTCAGGTGGGATCTCTTTATTGCAGAGGGTTGCACTCAGAGGTGAACTTGTGGCGATCTTCCCCGCACCAGTGCTATGTGGCGGTTCTGAGTATAAGTCACTGGATCAAACTCTGGGCTAGGTACGGGAAACTCATAGAGTGGTGCTGGCGCCGAAACGATGCTATGAATCTTGTCCAAGAGGTCTTGTTCAGCTCGTGAGCCGAACTACAAAGAAATTGGCTGCTCGCAATGGCGGAATGCATAGCCAGCGTGCCTGTCAGCCTCATGGCGTGTAGCCGTAAAATCATCTGCCGGGGGCCCTGCATAGGAATACCGTTTAACCGCCATTCATGGTCAAAATTCACGGTTTACACTTATTTTGCGAAGCATACTCACCGATAGGTCCGGCAAAACGCTTTAGCCTCGCCATGAGCGGGGCTACATCGTCGACGACACCGTCTGACAATTGGCTTGACTCACAACAAATTTGGGCCACATCATGTAGACTCAACAACATTCTTGTGTGAAGCTACGTAGATGATATCATGTCCATTGCTTGCATTCATATAAAACGTTACATTTGTCAGGCATTTTCTAATCAGAGACGGGAAGGCCATCGACAAGACGAGCATTGACATTGATCTTATTAAGAGCCTCCTTGGACTTCTCAATGAAAAGTTCTTTCGACTCCTCGTTAGTGATGAGCACAAAGTCGTAATGGAAATGCCAATCACCTGTCTGAACTTCGTGTTCTTTGGCCAACTTCTCATCAGCAATCTTCTGAAGGTCCGCAATGAGATCTGATTTGACTCCAAAGACCGCGTCAGAGTATAAGTATGGATCACCCTTCATGTAAAAGGCGGTAATCAATTCG
>JAJLWU010000159.1:0-19889 GCA_030570855.1 Tardiomyces digboiensis | reverse complement strand
ACAACTTCTCCCTCGATAATTTCCGTCTCCTCCTTGATGCGCACACCAATCGACTTTCTGAAAGCCTGAGTTAGGGCTTCTGTCTTTGACATTTCAAGCGAGAAGATCTCAGAGCCCGCGACAGTTGTAAATGGTACATCTTCTCCAAGACTGTGGGCAATACCCGTGGCGATGGCCGTCTTTCCAGTAGACGGTGGACCTGCAATCAATACAGCCCGACCAGCAATCTTGCCCTCCTTAATCATCTGGAGTATAACCGCCGCCGCTTTTCTAGCCTTGAGCTGGCCAACCATGCCTTGAGACGACGGGCGCGGTTGGAGGCCGTCGGACTCGAGGCCGAGGCCAGTGACGTGGCTATGGGCGGCAATCAGGTTCAGGCCACGCAGCTCTTTTGCCTGAGAGATTGTGGAGATCGACTGAATGTTAGTAAAACCCATTGAGCCGTGCCTCGATTATTTTGGAACGTACCATTTCCGAGCTATTCAAGTTGCTGCTTTGTTGCACTGATGTCGCGATTTTTCACGACCATAGTGCCGGAAGGAGGGTAACGTACTTATGCATCCTGACTGCATATATGTGTTCCCTCTCCAGTGCAGAGTGCTCAGCCCGCTACGGAACTAAACGAAACAAAAACAAATTGCGGTTTTATAGAGTTAGAATATAGGGATTGAGTGACTAGTGGTGAAGGGCATCCATGGCGGAGAGAACCTCATCAATATCTGGGCGCTGAGTGGGATCAACAGACAAACAACGTGTGACAACATCTCTAAGATCTTGCGAGTATTCGGGGGATGTAGGAAAGCGGTACTGACCAGAAAGAATCGCCATATTAACGGAAGCACCATTTTCAGCTGCCTGGAGCTCAAACGGCGAGCTACCGTACATGAGCGCAAAAAAGGTGCAACCTAAACTCCAGATATCAACCCGTTCATCAATATGTGAATCGGTCTTGACATCAAAAAGCTCAGGTGCTCGATATGGAAGCGTGCAATGCTCTGCGGCCCCGTCCTGGATCACCAAAGCTTCCTGACGAGAGCGCACATGTATCCGAGCACGGGCAGTAGATCCAAGATCAACAAGAACACATCTCCCCTTTTCTCCGATCATCACATTGGCGGGCTTGATGTCCCGATGTGCATATGGGACCATCTCTCCCAAGGCTGTACCTTCCTCATCGCCGGCATCATTTGCGGCGTCGGCGCTCAACAGGCCCATTTCCTCAACATTATCACCATCTCCACCATCTGTCTCAGCATTTATACCAGTACCACTGCTTCCTCGAGTCGTTGTAACGGCAGGCATCCGGTGTTTGTGCAGTACTCGGATCCCCTTCGATATCTCGATAAATAGCTTTATAAGCTTATCTTCATCAAAATGAGTCCCATTGACAGCGTGCTCGTTAATAACATCCTGAAGGTTGCCTCGTCGATAGTACGGCAGTACAATATGGACAACCTTTGACCCATCACGCTCCTGGATAACTGCAGAATCTACAAGACGGATGATGTACTCGCTCTTGAACATCTTGTAAGCCTCAATCTCTCGCATAGCAACGCGCAGACTCTCTTGGCCAAACGGACACCGTATTTTCTTGAGCGCATACTGCTTTCCTGTGCGGGCTTCCTCTACTAGATACACGTACGAGAAGCCACCTTCACCTAGAAGGCGGAGCAGCTTAAACCTGTGATTGTTAACCTTGAGCTCTGGGGTCTGAAAGCACGTCAGACACGACGTCACTGTGTCTACCAGATCGGATAAATATGACATTCCCCGTCTGTCTATCGCTGTATTGTCATGAGTTGCGCGTCGTTTGGCCTAGTCGATGTCGAACCTAACGGCAATGACCAGCGTCCATCGATGCAGCATACATGCGGAAATTCATGCTTACCTAGCGATCTCCGAAGATGAGGCAAATTCACAGTAATAAGAGTTAATATTGGGGCAAACACTGAAAATTGCTCATACGAGCTGAGAAACCAGATGTTAAATTTGCTAATTCATAAGAGCTTTTGACAGCTCATGAGTTCAAAAAAGCCATACATTGGTTAGTGCACTTAGTATACAATGTTTAAGAAGACGCAGAGAATGTCTTTTCAAATTCAGAAATGTACTGCTGAAAAGTCGAGGTGGAGAGGCCAGCACTGGAAAGAGCGCTCTCAAACTCCTGGGCGTACTGAGCGATAGTGTTTGCATTAGCAGAGCTTGCAAAAGCCGAGTAGCCGGCCGCAAAAGCGGAGATTGCCTCCTGGAGGCCGTTCTCGAAAGCGGTCTCGAGTGGCTCACCGACAGCAGTGGCAAACTCGTTGGCATATTGTGAGCCAAGCGACTCAAATGTGCTAAACCCGGTTATGAAGAATTCAGCAGCCTGCTCAAAAGCCGACGCGAAGCTGGCGAATTCCGATTCCGGGTTGGCTGCACCGCTCAGGGCCTGGCCGTAAGACTCAAGCTGGCTGGCAAAGCTCTCACCTTGTGACTCGAACTCTGAAATAATGCTAGAAAAGTCCGAAGCGCCCTCTTCAAGACCTCCGAGGACAACAGAAGCGGGATTAGGAAAGGTGGCAGAACCGCCCAAGGAGACTGTCTCACGCTTGGAGATGGCAGCAGCATTAACAGCTGTCAGTGCAGCAACGAAAACGGCAGCGACTTTGATAGAAACCATTCTGAAGATTGTTGGACAGTTTTTGTTCTCGGAGAAGAGTGTGGAACTAACTCCTATGAAGAGACGCCAGTTACGGAGTTAAGCTTAGGTCCAGCGGCCACTGCTCCACATTTATGATGCTGATGATATTTGAAACGTCCCACTAAACGACCCGGAGCCTTGTCAGGGAATAACCCTAGCCGCTCTCAATACAAGCCGCCCACAATCATCGCATACCAGGTCCTTTAGCGGCCAGCATTACTCAAGGATAGGGGCACTGAGATCGAGCATTTGAAGAATACCGGTTCCTAGAATCATAGTCCTTAGTTGGGATATTAGTAGGTAATGACAACTGATCAATTGACGCTAGGAAAACGCAAGATATCTAAAACTCTCGCACAGAGTGGTCTCTTACCAACCATCACTCTCAACACGCACGCCGCAACCTATAATTTACAGCTCATTATGATTACTAATTAGCAGATTTTTCATGCTCGTAATTGGGGCCGTTAGTGTAGTGGTTATCATACTTGCCTTCCAAGCAAGTGACAGGGGTTCGATTCTCCTACGGCTCACTTTTTGTGAAACACAACAGGCGATTTTGGGCTTTGCATTTGGGTGATTCTAATCGTTTTTGGAGGTTACGTACTCTTTGAGTCTAGAATGAGGCTGCCGTTTTGTCAAAGAATCATCGATCAGGGTCGTCGAAGTGGTTGACACAGGCTTTAGCTATAACGCTGCAACGCTAATGAAATTAAGAATTTTGTTGGTGGTCTGATATTAATCGGCCGTTTTGCTCTCGTCTCTAAGAACTTAGCGTGGGCAGGACGGGCTACTGACGTGTCTAATTGCGCAGGAAATCAAGCTCGAAATCGAATGCACTATAAAGGCATTGGCGGACGGGCTCTGGTCCGATCCATAGAAGGGTCAGTGATCTACGTTGGAATATTAAGAGGCGTGGTGCTTCTGTCAGTTTTACTAAAAGTTGTCACAACCACAACATGACCTCATGACAAGGTATAGAGATCTCATTAGGTCTAGTAGACATCTGTACAGTGAAATTCGTAAAGTCGCGAGTACCTATAAGCACCATAGAAGTGAGTACGTGAGTTTGCAGTACCGTAGACAAAGCTCACTATTTCTTCTCATTGTCCTTCTCAAGAGCTTTGCGCTTCTCATATATGTCGGTCAGTTCCTCTGGAGCAGCAATAAGACCAATCCGACGGAAACGCTTGATCGCTGCTTGCTTATCAGATTCCTCCATATCTTTGTCTGTGACAATGTCGGCCAAAGTGCCATAAACCAACTTATAGTACTTCTCAGTCAAAATAAAGCGGCCCTCGGGCACGTTTGCTGGCATGGCGTCTTTGGGGCCGCGCGAATCAAAACCTTCTCCATCCTCGAGCTTTACACCTGCCTTTGCAATCCCCTCAAGCACACCCGCGTGGTATGCGCGAACAATGCCACCAGCAGCCTCGATCTTGAGCTTGCGGTTCTCCTCGCGCCACTCGTTCAGGGTAGCACGACGCGCTCCAGTCCAACCTACAGAGACGAGGTCATCACGAGTGATCTCACGGTTGATGAGTTTCCTATTCTTGAACGGGTTGAATGAATAAGGGTTCAACCCACCAACCTGCAGAATGAGATAGATAAACAAAACCTTGACAACGTGGAATGCAAAGAAACCCCATCGCCAGTAGACAGAATCAAATGGAGATGGCGAGTCGTCGTGCAACGAAGGGAAGACTCGCTCTGCCAGCTTCATAAGAACTGTAGTTGGCGCCGTACCTGGAGTCGGAGATATGTGCTCAGGCAAATCAAGATACAGCCAGAGGCCAAGAATACTCAAGACTGTTGTCCAGCGCTGGTAGTTGAACTCCCAAATAGGCACAAATAGTTGGCCCTCCCAAGCCACATCCTTGATCTTTGCGTTTTGATCGACATTCTTGACATACTTTTCCTGGTGTGAATTCCAATGAAAAAGAAGGCTACCCTCTGATGTCAGGAAGCCTGGCTCTTTGGATACGCCGAATCCAGTTGGCATCGCATTGTAGAAGTAGCTGGGAGATAGGATCATTGGAAGTGTTTCAAAGATACGTTTAAGTCCTGAAACAGGCTCTACCGTGTTAGCAATTGCAAATACAAAATTACTGCGTGCTCTCAACAAAGAAGCAACTTGGATATCACTTACCATCAATCGGGACAGCAAAGCAGTAGTCCTTCTCTTCATCCTCATTCATTCGGATGTATACATCCTGAACAAATTTCGCATCCTTCCAGTTGGTGGTGGTCTTACCACCAGAGACAACCTTGTCGTCACCCTTTTCAATTTCGCTGGAAGCCATTTGTACACTATATTTGTCGATTATTAACCACGTATAGCTAGTCTAAATCCACTGCGATCTTAGTGCTGTCCAAGGTTAGAAACAAACGTCCAGCCCACGATAGTGTCAACTTCGAGGGGTGTTGCATGCTCCAGTACTTTCGTTGGGTGGGGGTATTGATTGGACTCAGAAATACGCTCAGTTCAACTGTGCCATGCATATTGACGCCAGTGGTGCATCCAGTGGGGTAGAAGTGTAAAAATCCCGTATTGGCCACTATAAGATTTTTGTGCAATAAATCAACGGTCTACAAAGACAGTCTAGATCACTAGTGTTATCACAAGACGTTATGAAACTCACAGTACGATTGTTGAGCAAAATATCCCAGTGGACAAATTTGTACGACATCCGTTGATTCGGTAGCTAGGATGGACCCAACCTACAGCTGTTGGAAACGCTGCATTGGAAATTATAGGCAGTCTTAGTTTCACTATAGACCCTCGTTTGCGGAAGTGATCATAATGGCTGCGTTCGGCGGCTGCGAGTCGCCCACTACCATACACGTACAAAATTAAACTGCATATAAGAATGCCGAAGCATTCCTAAACTGCTACAGGTCTTATTGGATTCCACAGATGTGCGTCGCAATATGTCCAGCACGCAATTGTCATCTATGGGGTGGCCACGGATGCGTGCTGCGTTGGTGCCTTGTAAACATTGGTCGCTCATCAATGACTACGAATTCTATCCACGAGATACTACTACCAACACCATTGAGAAGGGCAAATTAAAATGGCGATAAATATGCTTTATTTTGAAACGATTGATTCAATCTGTCCCACTCGCACACATCGCCGCACCGGGACCGCCAATTTATCCGGCAGCGGAGCCGATCCCCCGCCGGGTGCGCGCCCCGCCTTCCGGCCCCGCTTTTTGACCGTTGGAAAAAGTGTGGGGGCACACCAACTCCGCTTCGGTAGCCGCAATGCGGTTAAATTCAGTCTGACTAACATGATTATCCGGCCCTACGTGGGAGTTCTAGAACATCCTATGCCTGTGGCCTGTTCGAGCTTAATGACCCCCCGTGAGGACTCCGACCCGGCCGCAATATTGTAGTCAGGCACTTCCAGACACAGTCGTCCCTTGAGATTCCTAACCACTTTGATTCTGAACAACTGTGGATGAAAGCCAGCAAAGGTATCGGGTCAGAGACATGGAAGACCTGCTGCCTATATAGTCTGGTCAATGTTATCGTGGCCCATTGTCGATTACATCTCTTGAATTCGCCCTGCTCATTGTACACAACTTTACTTTCCTGTGATAGCGAAACGATCCAAATCCGTAGTAGAAATTAGAGTACAAGTCGAGGTCAGACTACAACGACAGTAGAAGCAAAGATACTTCACAATCAAATTAGCAACACATGCGGTCTCAACAAAGTTTCAAGTCCTATGCTCAGTGCTAGTTTATTTTGTGCTATCAACTCTAAACCATTGCCTCCTCAAGGCGAACAGCAGGATTATTCTCAACAAAGTCGAGGCTGACCTTGTGTCCGAGAAGCTCCCTAATGTTGCTCACAGCATATCGAATCATAGTTGGACGCTCCAACGAGAGACCAAAACCATGAGCTCGCATGTCCTTGGGCAGACCCATCGCCTCAAGCATTTCGGGTCGGAACATGCCAGAGTTACCGATCTCGACCCACTTGCCAAGGCCGTCATGATAGCCAAAGATCTCCATACTTGGCTCCGTATACGGGTTGAAAGCTGGCTTGAAGCGAAGGCGATTAACACCCATCTTTTCAAAGAACCTCTGGAGGAAGCCAATCAAGTCACCGAGTGTGAGGTTGTAGTCGGCGATAACACCCTCTACCTGATGGAATTCAGCAAGGTGGGTTGCATCAACCGCTTCATTTCTAAACACGCGATCGATGGAGAAATATCGAGCAGGACCAGGATTCTTGGCCAGTTTGTGAAGCATTGCCGCAGATATGGCAGTCGTGTGTGTTCGAAGAACCAGCTTTCGGGCTTCTACCCCTTTCCAGGGATATCTGTATCCAATAGATCCATACACCCCGCCCTCGTGAGCCTGATACACATTCTTCCAGTATTGCTTATCTTGAGGTTCACCACCCTCTGCCGGGTCTTTGATGTAAAATGTATCCTGAAGGTCACGAGCAGGATGTTGCTGTGGGACGTATAAAGCGTCGAAGTTCCAGAACCCGGTGTCAACATACTGGTTAGTTGGCATTTCGGTGAATCCCATCGAGAAGAAGATTTGGCGGAACTCCTCTCGTAGCTTGTTCAAAGGATGTAGCGCACCAGTAGCCTGAGGAGCGCCCTCGGCCGAAAAGTTGTACTCCTTGAACAATGCATTTTTCCAGGCTCCACTCTGGACCATATCAATGGTGAGGTCTGTCTCGAGTTTCTTAATCTCAAGTGCAAACTCGGGGCCCTTTGCAATGGCAAAGGAAATGATCTTGGACTTGGTGACGAGCTTGCGCTTTTTGAGCTCGGCGAGCTCCTTAGCGTCGGCTAGAGTACCAGTCTTTTGAATTTCCAATAGCTCATCGTGGGTCGTGTCAACTGGCTTTGCCTGGACGCCCTTGACTAGCCGATCGCCATCCTTCTTTACCCAGCCGTTCTTGAACGCTCGCTGTTGGCCAAGCTTGCCGCTTGGTCCGAGCACCTTGGAAACATCAGAAATCTTCAGGCCCTCTAGAGCTTTGGAAACCTCATCAAAAAGCCTCATCTCGTGTGATCCGTTGGAAATAATATCCTCGCCTTCTTCAGTCGGCGACCACTTGTCCTGCTCAATGGTCTGAAAAACAACCATATTCTTGGCGGCCAGTGAGGTTACTGCAGCCTGAATAAGCTTTGAATCCATCCCTGGAAGCGAATCTCGCGAATCCTTGATCTCTCCATGCTTATCCAAAGCGGACAGAATGGTCAGTGCCAGGTCTGACATGGCCGGAGTGTGATTTCTTCAACAAGTTCCTTGGTCAGAGTGTGTCACGACCATGTGCTAGAGTCATCGTCAACGGTTGAAAATTATTGTTGCCACGTCAACAAGCACGCGGGATTGAAATATGCATGCATGCTCGCAATTTCGGTGTTGTCTGACATCCGGCCTGACATCAGCAAGACAGCAACCAGAATGGATTACGGGTCTGAACTAGGCGTTGAAGTCCATGGGGATACTTCAAATGGTGTTCCTAACGACTTGGATGCTGTCTCCGAGGACTCCTATGGTAGCGCTCCCCTAACGCCGGAGCCGCCAGTCGAATGTATGTGGGAGGACTGTAGTGAAACGCTACCAGACCCGGCGAGTTTGGTGATTCACATCGATCAGGACCATCTAGAGGGTCGCAGCGAAGCCACATGTTTGTGGCTGGGGTGCAAACAGAGAAAGGTTAGTCAAGCATCGCACGATGTTCTTGTTGAGCACATTCGCACGCACACTGGCGACAAGCCATATTTTTGTCCAGTACCCGAGTGTGGTAAGCGCTTTTTACGGAACGAATCAGTCTTGAAGCACTGCACATCTGTCCATGAGTACAATCACACACAAAGAGTGGACGACAGTCGGACAAAACAACCTTCTATTGTTGGCGGAGGTAACTTGAATAAGTTTTGGAGGAGCAAACCAATGGAATTCTTAGATGAAGGGCGACCCGATGTGGAAGCCCTTGAGAGGCAGCTCACTTGGGCTACGCGGCTTAAAGATAAGCTAAGTGCAGAGTATGACACACTAAGGCAAACTAAAGTACATGCATGGTTAGAGAAGGAAAAGCTACTGGACAAGCTGCTGATAAAAGAGCTCAAGGAAGAAGATATCCAAGACTTATTGCTGTTAGCTGAAGAGTAAATTTACTTGTCATGGAACATAATTTTAATGAGGTATGAGAAAGCAGAAAATCCCCAACAGAGTCAGTGTAACGACTTATGCATGTCACCAAAACATGAAAGCCTAGAAGCATTCAACCTGGGGAGAAGAAGACCGTCGTATAGACATCTAGTAATCAATGAACTTAGTTTTATTGCGCACTACTCTTCAGCTCAGGTTTCAAATATATGGACTAGTTATGTGATCGACTAGTTTAATCCTTTTCCTTCTTAGAATCTTTACCCTTGACAATAGCAAGTACATCCTCTTCTAGTTGCTCCAAGTCATCAGTGCCCACCCGGTGGAGTTTCACCGTGTCACCAAAGTACTCCATAATTGCATTGAGAACATCGTATGATTCCTTGTCATGGATGAAGGAAACTGCGATTCCAACACGACCAAAGCGACCAGTTCGGCCAATGCGATGGAGATATGTAGAGGGATCAGGCTTTCCATTTTTGTCCACCGGAAGATCGTAATTGACAACCATTGTTACAGATGCAATATCAATACCACGGGCGAGGACATTTGTGGTGATAAGAACCTTTGACTTTCCAGACTTGAAATCTTCCATAAGCCTATCACGATCCTCATTTTCGAGGTCCGAATGAAGAATAGAGACTGCATGGCGATTCATGGTCATCTTCTTATAGAGAATGTTGGCCGTATCTTTACGACGCACAAAAATAATTGAAGATCCAATCGTCAGAGCACCGTACAGGGACTCGAGAACTTCAAACTTTTGCTCTTCGCTGTCGCAGTCCATAAACATCTGTTTAATTTGTGCAACGTTGAGCTCTGTCGCTTGAAGACGAATCTCGTTGGCCCTTGGCACGAACTTGTGCGCGTAGGCCATAACTTCGTCGGGAAATGTGGCAGAGAACAGGGCGATCTGGTAGTTGGTGGAAGCGGGGATCATGCGTTTAAATCGAGTGCACTGATCACCCATCCCCTGAGCCTCTAGCATGTTGTCGGCTTCATCCAGCACCAAGACCTTCAACTTGTCTAATTTGATAATCTTTCGCCGAGCTTGATCGACAAGAGTACCCGCCGTTCCCACAAGTATATTCGCCTTTACGGGTTCGCCACGGACAAAGGACCCTGGGACCATGAGGGCAGTAGTCACTTTTGTGTATTTACCCATACGATCAATGACATCCAAGGTTTGCTTGGCCAGTTCTCGTGTGGGCGATAGACAAATGGCCTGTACATCCTTGATAGTGGGGTCCACACGGGTCAGCATCGTCAGAGCAAACGCGGCAGTCTTTCCCGTGCCGGACTGTGACTGAGCGATCAAGTTTTGGGGTGGGTTGTGAATTAGCAGGGGCAAAGCTTTCTCCTGAATTTTGGACGGCTTTTGAAACTTCATGGCATAAAGCCCCTTTTGAAGGTCTTCGGATAATCCCAGATCTTCAAATCGCTTGACACTGAAGAGGGGCGAGTTTGGGTCAGCCTGAAGATCTGCCAGCTTCACCTTAACCTCAAACTCGTTGTTGATGAGATTAGTTTCTGGTTCCTTGTCATCCTTGGTGTCATCCTTGTTAGCGTCATCGCTCACAGATTTGTTTGTCTCTGGCGCATTTTCCTCGTGAGGATGCTTGCCTTTGTCAGCTGTCTCCTCCTTCTAGTTAGAAACGCTACCAACGGTTTTTGAAAATAAGCACTTACATTTGCACCATCTGTTATGGTGACCGCATCATTTGATTTATCGATGGCTAGCGCCTTGATCAAGTCAGCTGCCTTTTTATCCTCCGATGCTTCTGCAATCTTTGGGGTCTCTTGATCAGAGACTTCCTCCCATTCACCTTCGGCTCCGCTAGGAGGAGAATCGTCGCCCTTCACCTTGTCTAGAGGCTGTTGCCTCGGATTAAAGCGGTCACTTAGGCTCGCCATTGCTAGCTAGTTGTGGAGCACTGTTGAAATTTCCCTATTTTGAAGTTCTGAGTTCTGAGGGTAACTGATTTTAGTATGCGTTTGGAGTGCATATATGTATACACGCACTCAATGGATTTTTTCATCATCGTTCGCATGCCTGAGTACCCGAGGTTAAAATTGGTAATGGGTGAAGTTCTTTTGAGGTCGAAACCGGTTGGCTGTGACCAGCAAGACTCCTGTATACAGGCCATGGCGGGTGGCCAACTAGTCCCTGTCCTTTACATAGCGGCAATCTGCCAAGTTTGCTCCAACTGAGGCTCTTGCTCGTAGCCACCGTTGCCGCCCAACTCGAGTAGAGTAAATCCACTCCTGGGTGGGTTCAACTATTCCCAGCAAAACCGCACACGTAGGTGCACTCGCCGGAAACATCGGTGTTAATTTCAGGGTCTGGTTGATCGGGCCGATAAACATGTGGTTCCACGCACGCGGTCTTCTACGCATACAGAAGAGCGGTGGGCGTGTAGCACGATGCAGAATCAGCTGTTTTGGCATAGCAAAGAGCGACACTCTTGCAGAGACCAATAAATTGCATCCTTTTAAATCGCTCTTTGATACTTGAGCTGCCAGCAAGGGCCACGGACTTCTAAAGCGAAGCGCAATCCCTGCAGTGTTGCGAAAGAGACTAAAAACGTGGAGATGCGTCACGGGCAGCTAAACGCGTGCCTTTGAAACTAGAGCGCGACCACCTCCGTGCTCAGCAACAGCTACGGCTCAATAATGGGACTCGCGTTTACAATGGTTAGGATAACCGCATCAATGCCATCCACCTCAGGCTGAGGGGGGCATATAGCATAACAATCCAGATGAGTACCGTATTGGAAATAAACAATTAGCTGGCGGCTTATTGCAACATGTACGTGGGCTGCCGTTACCGGGCCGTAGCACAGATGACTGGTCGGACCGAAAATGAACCCTGCCTGGGTCCTTATCGCTTTCCCCACGCAAGGAGGTGTGGCTTACCAGAGCACGGCTGCACTACGGCAGATACCGATCGACGATGTTTACGGCCATTAGGGAATTTCTCACGATGTTTGTCAATTATATCGACGATTCTGGTTACGGACATCAAAATGGTTGATTATGATGGATGCCAACGCGCAATGCGACGTTTGAGACGAGATGCCGTGCTGCCGTGCCACGGCGGCGTGGGACGGCACAAGGCCGAACCGCCGCTAGCCGCCTAATGGCCAAAGTAGAATGTGGGGTAAGAATGATCGATGTTGCAATGGTCTACTATTCTCATGTGACGCCGCCGGATAGATTTGATATCTGTCGAGCTACGCCACTTTGATATTATCGCGTTTGTTGGTGATTTCAGTTGAGGCACACGCCACTTGAGGTCGTGACTTTGTCAGCAGTTGGTATCACGTTATCGGTCTACGGTCCTGGCCGAATTCCAACATGCCTCGGTGACTGATTTCGCACCGTGTCAAAACGGTGGATTCACATGTTACAAGCCGCACAACGAGAAAATCACGGGCATCGTTTTCCATGGCTTCGCGGCTGAATGCGGGCGGCTAGAATTTTTGACCCAGGCTAAATCGGGCCGACAGACTGGACCGACGAAAAACATCCAAAGCAAATAAAAAATAATGTGTTGGCCATTAATCATTATGTGTGACAATAAATAAAATTCGTAATGTGTCGTTAAAAGATAAATGTTATGCTGTGGAAAAGAGACGATGAAGCCGGCAGGCGCACTGCATATTCAGACCAGCTCATCAGCCTCCCAGTCGAGCCCCAGTCGACGGTACAGTTGTGATTGAACTTGTACCCAGATAGTTTGCTTCTCTTGCTGGGATAGCGATACCCGCTTGTGGGCCATGCTATGTTTGAGTTCAGGTGGGATCTCTGGGGCCGAGGCCAATAGAGCCTGGCGCAATAGCGGAGATGTAGATGTCTTTGGCGGAGACGACGCTTGCTGTGATTGCTTGCTTCGCTTGAGCTGAGTGCATGCTCTCTTGTAGTCGAGACGGCATTGAGCCTCGCATGCCAAATTCAGTTGGTAGTTTTCAATGATATTGCGCCACTCGGGCTTTGTCAATGCCGCAGTGCCAGAATTGCTGCGGTCGCGCGTGGCCGATACAGTGTACTGGGCGCTCTGGATAAGGAACTGGCGATCAAACCCGTGCTCCTTATAAATATCAGAATTAACAAGTGTGTTGACAATCTCGTCATCACTAGCATCCAACGGCAGATGTACAAGCCGGTATCCTTTTTCCTTAATCTTGGGCAAGCATCCCCTCCACTCAGGCCGCAGCTGCTCGACAATAAGCAACGACCGAATATCGTTTAGACCCCAGTCGACAATAGCGCGCTCGGTAAACAACGGCCGGCCCAAGTCGTTGAGGTGATGGGGGTCGGCCAATATATCCGACGTGTACATGTCCGAAAAGTCCCGAGGTAGCACCGCGTGCAATGGCAGACTCAACTCGGTATTGTCAGCGTCCTGATGTTGCTCTACATTCTCTACATGTGCAAAACATAGAGCAGCCTTCTCTTGGTATCCCCTCGAGCCAACGACGTCAACCGTAACGGCATTGGCAGCCATTGGAGGTGCCGTCATCATCATTGCTGGCTATGCTATTGGGTTGATGGCGTGCGCAATAGCTTTGTATCCACTCTCAATTTTATTGTATGACACCTCTGAGTCCGGTGATGAGATGCCATGAACTGGTTCCTATTATATATTATTCGGATGCAGCTCACCCCCCACCCCGATTAGCCGATGCACATTCCCTCCCCACACAGAGCCGCCGCGGCGGCTCGCGCCCTCGGCCGGAGGGGATCGGCCCTTGCCGCGGCGCGATTCCGCCGGTGTTTTTTTCCTTGGGTGGCAGTGGGAGCCCTAGCCGCTTGGTTGTTCCGACGCCGCATGGTGGTGCCACATGGGAGTGGGGAATTTTAGACTAGGCGCTTAGAGACTGTGGGCAAAGCTGACGTACATAGCATGCGAGACGTGACAAATGCGTGCTCAATCTAAGACAGCCAAGGCATGAGTTTGAAATCTAGAATTTGCATTGTTGAGCCTCATTTTGGATTTTGGCCGTGGGGACAGCATGTGATGTGGTGGTGTTTGTGTTTACTTGCTTTTGGAAAATACATCAAATACACGATCCTAGGATATCTAGGCGGCATTCCAAACACGGTCTTGGTCCCACTGATGATTTGATTGCAAAGACAAGCCCCAACCCCAGCCCGGCAAATCATTGTTGCGCCAACTGTAACTGTAACGTCTAGCTGGTGTGCCAAGAGCCCGACAAATGGTACGAGTTCAAAGTGGACTGTTTTATTTGTTTCAGATATTTTTCATGTGATGATGAGCAGCCAACGCCCCACTCATGGGAACTTGGACAACGATCATCCGGGTCGTCGCCGGAAAACAAACATGTGTCAATCATGTGAAGGGGCCAAGTCAAAACCCAGCTACGGCTCCTTAAGAACGGCTCTACATGGGGCTACAAGGAGGATTTTTGCCATGGGCAAACATTTGTCGTAGCGGCTACCCCAGATTTTGACGGACGTTTGCAAGTGTGAATTTGTCCGCAGGCCCGTGATCGCGTTGACCACGCTCCCGGGCCCTTGCCGGATGTACCAGTAACAACATCCCCGATCGTCCGCAAAGAAAATGTGGGGTACGGGTCTGCGAACAAAAATGCGGGGGTTACCCCCATTATTCGGGGGGGATACGACGCCAATTTGACCCCCATTCTGGTGCCACGGCTGATTGCCTCTTGCAATCGATCAACCATCGCATCTTCGTATATGACTTGCGTGGCCCAATGCCGACTTGACGAGCATCATTTTGCGGATGATTGGCATGGATCAATGGATTGTGGAGATGCCGGCCCGAACCACTAGGACCCTCGTCAAGTCGGGTCGTGGCGCATCGGCCCGCTGGCGGTTCGCGATGGTGACATGCCTAAATGGACGTGCGGCGCCTGCGTCGAATTCCCCGAGCTGAGGTGCGGCTGCCCAGCGTCATCATCCCGCAACCGTTACACAACTACATGGAAATGGCCTGGTAACAGACAATGCTAGATATCTACGCTAGATATTGTAACCTCTAGCGAAGCACAAGGTGTCTTGGAGTCCCCGTGGGAATCGCTTGCTTTCTTGGTGCCTCCAGCCATTGCCCATGTTTTCAATTTATAAGCAAAACACAAGATATATTCTTTCCCAAACTCCAGTTCTTGACATAATACAGGCGGTATACCGACGAGACAATCTCACCGATGGAATTTGTCCATGGACTGGTTTCCCAGTGTTTTGACAAAATGGTTACCATCGATCCCCGTTACCATGAGGATTGTAAATCCAAAATAAAACAGTTTTGTGCCATTGCTGTCGCTTCTACGGCATGCCCAGTGAATCTCGTTGGCACCAGCAGGCGTTCGGACTGTTCCTGCGGAAAACCCCAATCGGGGTTGTTCGGGATTCTGGCCCATCCATTGTGCGGCTGCGGATGGCGGTCGACGGCATATGCCCCGTTGAGGAACATAGCCGCCAGTTGAAATGGCAGCTGGTAATACAACTGGAGCTTGACTCACTTGGCCTTGACTGAGACTTTCGTGAGGTCGTCTGGGCTTGCTTTGCCCGCTGACGAAGATCCTGCTTGTGACGCAACGGCTCTAAATCTACAATGAGCCGGACCGGAGCCCCCCCCCCCTCAACGTTTACGGCTGATTTTCACGTTTCATATCCAGTGTCCTTGGTCTTTCAACCTCTAGTGTAGATTATCCCACAGTGTAATGAGATGGCTGCACAAGAGACTGGCAATCGATAGGTTTTCAAAGTGTAACATGATACTCAGCAATTACACCGAAAGCGCTTATGTTGAGCTGGAACCATGGTTCTTTGACTCCCCACCCTTTACGACGCCAACTCACCCAATGGTTCCCCACCCTTTATGATGCCGACTCACCCAATCGTTCCCCACCCTTTATGATGCCGACTCACTCAATCGTTCCCCACCCTTTGTGATGCCGACTCGCTCAACGGTTCCCCACACGTTCTCCACGACGGCCGTGCGGCTCGGGGTCACACTCTCCCCACGACATGTTTTAAAAGTGGGATTGTGACTCTGCAACACTACTCTCGCTCATGAATTTCCGGAATCTATGATGTTGCAATTGTCGGTCCACTCTACCTCATTGATGCCTACTGCTTCGACCAACGTGGGCAGACTTCCCCATCTCCAAGCATGGCACTAGACTTGTCCAGCAAGAGGCACGATGGGAGCGTAAATAACAACCATTTTCAGAGACTGTAGTAATAACGGGGATAGATCTCGGACCAGTTGTTCCATTGCTGTTGCGGATCGATCGACAAACCGTCTGGAAAGTTCAACTTTTCTGTTTTCTTGTGTTCCTGGTGATTAAACCTGCGGCACAGACTAAAGTGGCAAAAGCTCAATTGCAGCACCTTGAACCTCATCAATTATAGCCATGGCGGCATCAATATCACCTCCGTCCTCGTCGTATGCTTCTTTCTCTACCCGAGCCTGCAACCGTCGCTCAGACGTCAGAGATACCTCCAATACATCGGCATCCGTCAGAACAAGTAGAATCCGGGGAAACGTCATCCACTTCGCCTACAGTTCCTCATACCCCACCAACCATACAGACAGGGCATCCTTCTGAAACGCTCGGAATTGACGAAACTCCTGCCGGTATCTCAGCACTCGCCGCCCCGATCGATACGGAAAGTGCCCAGCCGGCGGCCTCAGGAGACGTAATCCGGCAGCTCCACGGTATACCGTTCTATGCCACCGTTGCTGCACTGACAACGTGCCTTATCATCGGCGGCCACCATCCCCAGCAACCTATCAGATCAATTAAAGTCCATCGCCGACATCGTCCTGGTATTCCGCCGCTATGAGGCTCGTGTGGTGCAGTTTCATGTTTATGTTTGGCAAGATGTACACAGTTTTCCCTAGAAAAGCTGCGTTTCTTTGTTTCTGTGGCAATATTCATCCTGGGCAACGCTGTGACTACAGCATGTTCATTGTCTGACGTGCTGTCTGTGGCCTGGGTTTCGGGGGCATGTTTGCAGGCTTTTGGGCCATATTTACCTTGACGATTCCGCGGGCTAGAAGGGCAGTGTATGGTGGTGTTGTGGGAGCACTTGAAACCATCGCCAGTATAAGCGCGCCACTTGTGGGAGGTGCAATGACTGATGCTTTCAGCTGGCGGGCATGCTTTGCAATGTTGATGCCGCTGACGGAAAAGCTCAAGCAGATGGATTTGCCAGTCACGGCCCTGTTCGTGCCGAGTATGACATGTTTGCTGTTGGCTTTGGAGTGGGCTCGAACAACATATGGATGGACAAGTGCAGGGATCTTGGCGTTGCTCATTAGTTTTGCGGTGTTATTTGTCGCATTTGTGTTGTGGCACAAGAAAGCGGGTGACACGGCGACACTGCGTATTCGGATTCTCAAGATCACAAGCATCCTGGCTGGCGCATGGTTTGCATCTTGCTGCAACGCTTCGCTGATGGATTGTCGAGTATTACATGTCTATCTATTTTCAAGGCGTCCGCGGCTGGTCGGCAGCAAAGGCTGGTGTCACGAGTATACCAATTATCTTCGGCATGGCTATTTCGTGTGTATTGTCTGGCTCCATCGCAACATGGATAGGGTATTACTACCCCTTGCTCTACGCTATAACAACACTACTGGCGCCCATTACCGCTGGCCTGCTTACAACATTGGATATCGATACGAACCTTGCCAAATCGCTATGCTATCAGGCACTGCTGGGGTTTGCTGTCGGTCTGGGCATTCAAGCTCCTCAACTTGTAGCACAGACTCTTTTGGCGCCAAAAGAGGCTACAAATGGGATCGCAATCGTGTCGTTTGGTTCATAAATTGGCCCAGTTATAGTAATCTTTGTATGCCTTCTTTAGCTACTAGTGTGCCTAGCGTCTTCTATGTGCGCCTCGAATAGCGGTCATGCACATGACATTTACTCCACAAGCTAGTTACGAGTACACACACACGAAACTTTATACTCACTGAACATCAAGTACCTCCGACAGTAACACTACGAACAACTCCAGGCTCCAAATTGCTTGACTGGGCTGGTTAATATTATAGGCACGTTAGTTAGGTCTCCACACTACACATATTATTCCAACAGTGTTGCATATCACGGGTTACCAATCGACCAGATTTATTGCCATGACAACTAGCCACGGATTTACTTATGCCCAATCAGACTAACATCATTTTTGACGGTCCGAGATCGAGGCACACCGATTTCTGGTTAACGTGTTCGGGCATAATGGGTGTTTCAAGTCTACCAGAACCTCGTAAGTTTTGAAATTTGCAATTAAAGGAGGAGTCGCAATCCTGCTACTACAGAATCTCCGATTATCACGACTTTTAGCTACAAAATGGCCCTTTTGTTTGGGATCGCGAAATCGCGCAACACTGGTTGCTTTATTTAATCGCTGACGAGAAACGCCATAGCTATTGGATTTCTGGTGCCCCTAGGTTTTATTGGTCGTGGTTTATGTGGAACCTGACTAGTCAAGTTTTTGGCAGTTCAACCACGAGCTTTTGTACATCATCTTCAAAGTATCCGCAGACTAATGAGCAGTGTCCCAGGAGGAAATGAAAAAGCATAAGATCCCGCTCGAGTGGCGAGACCGATGTGCTTCACTCTGGATTCCTCTGAACAATTGCCGACGAGGAGAAGGCAAGTACATGCCGTGGAATTGCAACCAAGAACGCCACGACTATGAAGAATGCCAATATTTGGACTTCCAGCGACGAGTCAAGGAACTGGAAAAAATCAGGGCCGAGCGGGCAGCTGCTCAGTCATCCTAGTACAACAGATGAAATAGATTGCATTATGTTCAAGCTGAATCGGGGCTCTGCACTTCATGGCAGGAGATTCACAATTCCAGCATAGATCGTAGAGTGGTTTGATGTGAAGCTGTATTTTCCACTCTTCTCGTAAAATCGTTCTAACTATTGGTACTCAAGGATAAACAGGTGGCCAGATTGTAATCATGAACCTTGTCTAGAGACAACCCTTAACGAGATACCCGACCACGCCTGAACCTACGACTGTTGATCTCATATGAGCAAGGTTTCGAATACCGCCTCCCATAAGATCAAGACTTGGACATTTGCAAAACAATTTTATGGTCAATATCATTAACAGCTGGCGCGGTAGTGAACCGCAAAGTCATTATAGTCGTCACCTGTCGTTCAATTTTGGGAGCAAATTCTAGCGAGGGCCATCCATTCCATTATGGGCACCTGGTCCAATGCCATCAACCATGTCCTTTGGCGAAACTGGCGTTGAATTGTACTGTGTCGCGGCAGCTGCAGCAGCCACCGCTCCCATGCGCGCCTCTCGCTTCTCTCGTAGCATTTCGGCTGCCTCTGCTTCACCTTTCTTCTTAACGAGCTTGGCATGGTACAAGCCACAAGCATTGCACAGGGTCCGCGATCCATCAGGCCCTCGTCGCCATTCTGGAGTCTCAGTAACTCCGCACAAGTGGCATCGAATGCCACCAACAGATGCTCTCATGCGCTTCTTGGCTCGCTTAGTCTCGCCGTCAGACGATCGTCGACCGCCACGCAGAAAGTCATCGTCGTTCTTAATACCCATCATATAGTCCATGCCAACGCCATAGCCTGGGGTGCTCATGCTGCGAAACTGTTCATCTTGGTACAGTCGCTGATACCAATGTTCCAGGAAATCGCCAGCAGATCGTACTCGTGCCAAGAGAGCATGCAAATTATCAAGCCGCGGTGGCGCTGCAATAGTCTTCTTAGTCGAATCACTAAAATGATAAAGATGAGATGCCGTCTCTTGAATCTCGGCCAGGCGCGAGGGCAGATCCAGCTCGGCAACCAGACCCGGACCAGGGATTGCATTTATTGCCGTCTGAGCCATCATTGGCGGAGCCTGGCGACCAGGGCCCATGGCTTGGTTCACAGGGGTCTGCTGGAAAGGAGGCGACGTGTACTGAGGAGCACCGCCTGGGACCGATGCCGGCGGGGGTAGGTATTGCATGGGCATGTTCGTCGCGTCGTTTGAAGACGTTCGCCGACTCATTGGCGGAGAGTAGTAGCCGCTTACGTGCTGTGG
>JAJLWU010000158.1:0-19968 GCA_030570855.1 Tardiomyces digboiensis | reverse complement strand
CCTGCAGTATACGAAACAACCTGAGAAATTCCTGCTTTAGCTCCGTTTCCTCGAGCTCTTCCGCTCTCGAACTTGCATTGATCACCGCCTGGTGCCACTGCTTGAAATTATACATATCATTTTCCGGATACGACTGCAACAGGTCCATTGCATGCTCACAGCACTCCCGTACATCCACTGGTAGTTCTTCACGATGCTTAATGGCTTGACGTAGACATTCGGCCGAGACATCCAACAGCCCACGGCAGCACGTCTCGCGCACATACTTCCAAAAGTCTGGATGTGCCGTTGGTGGATTGGTCTCCATTATTGCTTCCACCGTCTCTTCCGTCCAGCCAGGATCCACTTGGCTAACCCAGTTTGTCAGTGGTCCCGACATGTTTGTTCTTTTAGGTAAAAATACAGTAACCGCAAAGCAACCTACTACATTGGCTGCGTCTGCTAGAGCCCTTAGCTTATTTTGGGCTTCACTATCACTCTCGACAGCTCCATTTTCCTCGGCGCAATGAATAGCATCGAGTAGTTTGCCCAGGAACTCCGCGCTACGTCGGTCAAAAAACTCCTCGCGCTCAGCAGAGTTCGCCACGAGCTGCTTCGACAATAATTTATATTCCTTGATAATTTTGTAGCATTCCTGGACCATATCTCGGTACCATTTCTTCTCAACATGGGATGGAACTGGGCTTGGATAAAGCTGCAATTCTTGTTCAACAACATTCTTAACCTCGTCTGATTTGGCTGTGATCCACGCGAACCCTGCATATTGTACCGGGTTATGAGTAAATTTCAGCGTTCTTCCTGCTTTTTGCCATTGTCCCAAGCCGCCTTCTTCAATGGGTGCATCCTCAAACGGAACTTCTGCAACATTCTGGTTGTCAATGCCATCAAATCGTTCATCTGCGAATATGATGTCATTCCCGTTGCCTCCAAGTCCATTCATTCGCACCCCTATGGAGTTCATGCCTGGCTCTGAGGGAGCCGCTGCGAACAGACCAGACACGTCCTTATTGGCGACGCCGCTTAGATTCATGGTCGAGGCTTGTCAGTTCGTATGGCTCTGACGCGAAAATCGACGGGGGGTCTCTGGATTCTCAGTTGGTCACATGCATCAAATGCATTATGCGAAATAGAATGCCACATTGAAAATGCAGTATTTCGAACTGTTGAGCCAAGTCGAACTGCCATCTTCGACTATATTGTTTGGTAGACTTCATGTCGCGCTTGCCATTATCTACGCGAATTAAGGCAACGGTCCGCCAACCGCGAGAATGGACACACTTTTCCATCGATGCTGAAGACAAGACCCGGCTAGATGACAGCTCGCTAAAATACTATTATTTTCCTGACTCGGAGCTGGATCAAAATATAGATCTTTCTCAAGGATTCAGTCAATTTGTACAAAAGGATGAAAGTTTTTCGCGGCATTTGGACTCGATGCTCTTGGCGGTTATTGCGAAAGAGAGAGCCACTAATAAGAAAGTTGCCGCTGATATCATTACTTGGCGGGGGATCATGACCAAGCTGCTGACGCTTCCATATAGCAAGCAGGATGATATTGACCTCAATATAGTCTTATTTGACGACCAAATATTTATAGAGGAAGATTTTGAACTCTCCAATCAAAAGAAGCGGCCAACGAATGATAAGGACAAACTGATGATGTACTGGGGTAAGTTTTCCCCCGCCGTCGTTTTTTGATCTTTGAACCTTGATTCAATTTCTAATTGCAGGTTATAAATTTGAGACCGTCGCAACACTAGACAAGCCATGGGGGGAGGTCACTAGAGAGGACATTGAAAACCGACGGCGGAAGCCTACCAACAACATTGAGCAGTATTGCTCGGTTGTAAGGACTGGAATTGGCAATGTTCGGCTACTTTTGGCAGGGGAAGTGGACTGTGTAAATGACTACAAGCCTGCAGAGGGCGACGGCGATCCGCTGCAGCATTATGTTGAACTAAAAACCACGCGAATTGTTGATGATGATCGGTCTGCGATGCGATTGGAATCCAAGCTTCTCAAGGCGTGGGGCCAGTCTTTTTTATTAGGTGTCCCCAAAATTGTTTATGGCTTTCGAGATGACAATGGTTTTCTGCGTTGTGTGGAGGAGTACAAAACTGAGCATCTCCCACTGTACATCAAAAACTCACAAGCGACCCCTCGGGACCGCCAGTGGAATGGAGTAGATGCAATTGCATTCTATGGCGCAGTGCTCGATTGGATTCGCAAGTCGATTAAAGCTGAAGGTATAGTGTGGCGATTGCAGTACAAAGCCGGTGCCCATCATCTTGATTTGTTCCAGTTGAAAGAAGAGGAATCCAAAGAAAAGTACTTTCTTTTACAAGAGTTTGTTGACTGGCGCAATGAGCTCAAAAGGCAGGGTCATGCAACATGAGTCTATTCATGTAATAGCAGCCGTTCGTAAACTGTTTGTTTGCTCTTGCATCTAATATAGAAAGAGCGAAAAGTGCACGTGCTTCTAATCATTAGCTTATATAGTGATATATCTCTTGCTAATCAAGAGTTATTTCAACTTTCGAGCCTTGTACTACAACGAGATCACCCTGAATATCGCCGCCTTGTACCGAAACGACTTTATCGCCTAGAACCCGCACCGACCAGTCTCCAATTTTACCCTCAGCGGAGACCGTCAGAGTCTTGCCGCTGGCAGTAGCCTTGACTTCAGCTGCATAGTGACCAACATTTTGGGGGCATGGAATCTTGGCTGAAGTTTCCTCGACAGCGTAAATATTTGCAACGAATCCGTTGTTCCACTCATATTCTGGTACGTCATCGCGAGCACCAGATATGACGACAGAATTGGGTCGCACTAAAAGAGGAAGCGACTTGAAATCGTGCGTCTCCGTGTGCCACTTGCCGGATGCACGGATCTTGCCATCCAGATAACCATACCAAGGTTTGCCGCTGGGAGTTTCTGGTACGTAAAAAGTGACCTTGCCAGAGACGCCAGAGAATACAGGGCAGACAAGAAGATTAGCGCCCAGGTAGAACTGCTGGTCCACGAGCCACGCAGTGGGGTCATTAGGTGCCTCCAATAGGGCTGCGCGCATTACGGGAATCCCAGTCTCATGTGCCTCGATGGCATTGGCAAAGATGTATGGCATAAGAGACAGCTTGAGATTAGTAAACCTTTTCAAGACAACTGAAGCTTCGTCATCAAACAGCCACGGAACTCGATAGGACCCCGAACCATGGAGACGCGAGTGGGAGCTTAGCAGACCAAAAGCAACCCAGCGCTTGTAAACAGCAGGATCAGGGTCACCTTCGAATCCGCCAATGTCGTGTGACCAATAGCCAAAGCCGGAGAGAGTCAACGACAAGCCCCCTCGAAGAGAGTCGGCCATTGCAACAAATGTGGATTCACAATCTCCACCCCAGTGCACAGGGAATTGCTGAGATCCAGAAGTACCAGACCGAGCAAACAAGCAGGCCTTATCCTTGCCATAGTTCTTTTCGAGGAGTTCGAAAACGCACTTGTTATAAAGATAAGTGTAGTAGTTGTGCATTTGCTCCGGATTAGATCCATCGTGGTACTTGACATCATACACCGGAATGCGCTCGCCAAAGTCGGTCTTGAATGCATCCACCCCAATATCAACGAGTGTCTGGAGCTTACTCTGAAACCATTTCCAAGCTTGCGGGTTGGTGAAGTCGACAATTCCCATGCCAGCCTGCCAGAGGTCAGTTTGAAAAACAGATCCATCAGTCTTCTTTATCAGGTATCCTTTATCCTTTCCTTCCTTGAAGAGATGCGATGCTTGTCCAATGTATGAATTGATCCAGACGCAAATTCGGATTCCAAATTCGTCCTTAAGTTGTTTCAAAATGCTCTTCGCATCGGGAAAACATTCTGGGTCAAATACAAAGTCACACCAGTGGAAAGCGCGCATCCAAAAGCAGTCAAAGTGAAAAGTTGACAATGGAATCTTGCGGTCTCTCATTCCACCAACAAACTTTCGCACAGTTTCCACGTCGTACGAAGTGGTAAATGACGTCGACAGCCACAAGCCAAACGTCCATGGCGGTGGAAGTGCTGGGAGCCCCGTGAGTGAGTCGTACCTACGTAAAATATCTTTAGGTGTTTCACCACGAATGACATAAATTTTCATCTTCTGTCCCGGAACGACGATGTTGACACGGTTAGTGCGCTCCGATTGAACCTCAAATGAAACGTTATCAGTGCTTGCGACAAAAATTCCGTATCCATTCGAGGTGAGATAGAATGGGATATTCTTGTACGTCTGCTCGGAAGAAGTGCCGCCGTCAGCGTTCCAAATATCAACCCGCTGGCCGTTTTTAACAAATGGGCCAAACCGCTCGCCTAAGCCATACACCTTCTCACCAACCTCGAGGCCAAACTGAGCCGTCATAAACGGCCGCGCAACGCCGGTATGCTCCCGCTTGTCACTCACAAAACCTAAAGATCGAAAGCCAAGTTGCGTAAGAAGCTCGCCTTTGGAGTTTTGAAAATCCACAGAGAACGTCTTCGGCTTCTTGCTGATGGAAACCTTGATGTCGCCTGAGGAGTACGTAGCGGCATCTTTGTTGTTCAGAATATCCACAGAGGTCTTTTCCGTTAAATCATTGATACTTTCAAATCCCAACGGCTCGTTGGCACCTGCCCAATGGACAGCCTCCATCAATATGATACCTTCATGCGGCGACGAAAAATTACAGGTAATCGTAGCCGAGTTTAAAGTGTCGCCTCGGTTGGTGATATACTTTGAAGTCTATAGTTAGTACGAATTCTCCAAATTCAATATAATTTGAGTTCGCAACGTACAAAGAGTGCTGCAATGGCCTTGTCTCCGACGGTATCCACCTTGAAAGTCTCGGCAGCCCAATCTATATTGACATCCTCCCGGAGTTGCCACATCCCGTCCGAGAACCGGGTCTCGCGATACGAATTGAGTTCTTTGTACGACATAATTGCTGGTCTCTGCTGAATCGACATTCGCTAATGGACAGACATGGTTAGTTAAAGCTAACGCGGTTATATACCGGCAGCGGAGTATTCTCCGGGCATTTAGCCTGCATTCAACGGCAAAGAAGGGTGCGCCGCACGCGATATCTCCAACTGTTGAAACAGCGAAGTCCTCGATTCAACCGAGTCCCCCTCCAAAAACTCTACTAATATAATTTGACTTGCGGCCAGAGTAAATTCACCTAATTTCATGTAGCGAAGTGATCCTTCCTTTAAATTACATTAAATTACATCCCTCAAACATCTATTGAGCCACGCGCCCCTTTGCCCTTGACCCTTTGAAAGATGTCATGTTCCATACCTATCATTCTTCCGCCTACACTTTAAAAATCCGTGGAAAATTAGGTTATATCCTTCCTCGGCCTGGCTATCAATTAATCAACGACTCGATTGGTGACAATGGGGAGGAAGTGTTCTGCTCCTGCGAGGGGCGATGCGGGGCACCAGGGAGGTGGGGTACCTACATCGCTTGGCGTTGATCCCTGCTCTCTGTCTTGAGGGTTGGAAGAGAGTCTCGTATGTAGTCTGGGAAGTTGTATATACCTCTACACATTGTATGCTCCTGCTCCATTTACTCTAGCACTTGACTATCAATGGCCTGCCTTCTCACCCGACCGGATATTTGTCAAGTTTGCATTGCATGTTCCGGAGATTTTGATTAGTCATGCCACCTACCCCATGCTACTTAATCTGCCGACAGCGCCCTTTCCCCGCGAACTTGTACTACTTTTCCGGCTCGGCGTTTTGGACGGATTTTTTAGTGAATTAATTCAAATAACGGACTTCTCAGGCAAGTCTCTGTAGTCTCACTCTCAATGACTAGTTCCAAGTACGTTTAATACGATAGAAATGTTTCTGTTCTATAACTTGTGAGAGCTCACAAAACTCACCCCAGGCTACTGCCCGACTGGTGCACTGGCGTCCTCCGTAACGATTTCTATTTTGGATTTGCAACAGCAGCCACTCAGATTGAAGGATCTGTTGACGCAGATGGAAAAGGACCAACAATCTGGGATACATTCGTTCAGAAACCCGGCGTTATCGAGAACAACGATAAGATCAACGTATGCGACCGGTCTTACGAGTTCTATAAGGATGACGTCAAGCTGCTCAAAGACTATGGCGCCAACTCGTATCGATTCTCATTGTGTTGGTCACGATTGATTCCCCAAGGTGGTCGCAATGATTCTATCAATGAGGCAGGAATTAAGCACTACTCTGATCTGGTTGATGCGTTGCTTGCAGAGGGCATTACGCCGTTTGTGACGCTATTTCACTGGGACACTCCTCAAGGCATTGAAGACCGCTATGGTGGATTTCTCAGTCGCGAAATTATTAGTGATTTTGCTAGCTATGCCCGACTTGTCTTTGAGCGGCTTGGCGATCGAGTCAAGCACTGGATCACATTCAATGAGCCCGAAGTATTCTCCGCCTGTGGCTACAATGCCGGTATCTTTGCCCCTGGACGCAAGCTGGTTACTCCTAACGAGCCACTGCTAGTGTCACACCATCTATTGTTAGCCCACGCAAATGCTGTCAAAATCTACCGCGAACAATTTCAAAAGCAACAGGGGGGTCAAATTGGCATCACTCTCTCCGGGAACTGGGCAGAACCGTGGGATCCAGAGAGCCAACATGATGTCAGAGCGGCCAAAAATGTATTAATATTTGATGTGGGCAGGTATGCCGACCCAGTATATCTTGGTGACTATCCCTTAGAGGTGAAGGAATTTTTTGGTGATAGGCTTCCAGTTTTCACCGAGGACGAAAAGGCTCTACTCAAGGAGTCTAGCGATTTCTTTGGCATGAATATGTACACATCGTTTTACATACGTGACACGTTGCAACCACCACAGCCCAACGACTATAAAGGCGGCCATTATGACTTTGAGAATTGCAACAAAGCTGGCGTGAGTCGTGGCAAGCCGTCCAACTCTGACTGGCTGGCAATGGCTCCAGACGGGTTTAGGAGCCACCTCAATTGGGTTTATAAGCGCTATGGCGTGCCAATCTACGTCACAGAACAGGGCTGCACAATTCCTCAGTCACCTCAGCCCGAGGACTCTACCGAGGCTGGTCTGAATGACGAATACCGTGTTGAATATTACACAAAGTACTTGGAACGCATGGCCCGCGCCGTTAAAGAGGACGGCGTGGACGTCCGCAGCTACCTCGCGTGGTCTTTGCTCGATAATTTCGAGTGGGCACATGGGTTCTCTCAGCGGTTTGGCGTTACCTACGTCGATTTTAACGACCCTAAACGTGCTCGCTACCCCAAGCGCTCGTCTGCCGTTCTCAAGTGGATTTTTAACCAACTCATTGAAAAATGAGTATATTAAATAGGTCCTCATCATAAACGTCATCGTAAAGTACTCATTACAGCCTGATTTCTCTTAACAATTTGCAATTCTAGCACGACGCCGCGAGCTTGGGGGCGCCCAACGTGACCCGCGAGGAGAAATCGTGTAGTGCGGTGTGCGTGGAGTATAGGCCAGTGCTAAAGGCGTCTGTGGAGGCATTGCAGTCTGAGCTGGTGTGTGAATGACTTGCGGTCTATTCCAGGAAAATGCAAGATTGACAAGAGCAAACGACCCGCAAAAGGCAGATATCATAAATATCATCGACTTGAGGCCAATAGGTTTTAGAAAACTGTTGATGATTTCTCCAAAAGTCTCCGCAGAAACACGCGCTCTTCCAACAACGGTGGGGTCTTGATTCATGCATTTTTCCCACTGTGTACAAGCGCTCTCTAGAGCGGGAACACGGCGGCCTGGCACGCAGTTGTTCCGCATGTATTCGCGAGAGCACTGCGACATCTCCTCCAGGATATCTGCCGAGTACTCCTCTACCTTTTGATCAATATCGCTGCTGATAGTTGACAGAAAGATCCAGACGGTATACACTAGCATTGACAGCATGACAATGTTGAACACGAGCCGAAGATATCCAGCTAATATTCCGGGCATTTCTGGATCTAGTAGTACATGCTTACGCTTTTTGCCTCTTGAATTCTGCTTATCCTTGTGCGGGGACGGGGTACCATAATACACCGGCTCTGGTGCGAATTCACCACTATAGTATCCGTCGTCGCTGTCCTGCTCGTCTTCCCATTCATCGTTAATCGTAGGCCGATGGCCTGACACTTTCCTCACGGTAGGCGACGAAGATTCTCCAGTTTCTGAAGTGTCAGGCGACTGGCGATTAGATAGTAACAGCTGCTTGTAATCTGGCTTGCGTTCCGACGCTGCTCTCTTGAGCGAACTTTGCAGAAGATTCGGCCTCGCTGGCTGTCGCGTCGATTGTGGTATGGCATCCAATTTGACGGGATCTGGGGTACTGAACTCAAATAGCACACGCTCGCTGCGCTTCAGGCCTTGCATTTGCGACTGGCGCGCGAGCCTGGATTTCGTATGAAAGGTGTTGGGCGTAGAGTCTGTGTCGTCAGAATCCATGCTTATGTTTGGATCAACCGCTGTAAGTACACTTCGTCCGAGCCTTCTTCGATGTCCACCCTTTCCTGGCGAGACCGCTCGTCGCAGCGAGTTTTCACTCGACAGCTTTGCCATAGTTTGAGCTCTGAAACACTGTGCATCGATCTGACGATGGCACTTGTAAACACTCTGTCGTCACGGCAACTGCAGGTTTGCGTGTCCGATACAGATTGTTTAGTTTTGTATGATAATATGCTTCAGCCGCATATCCCAAGAATGAACCTCTTAGTAATCAGGATATATCGAAAATTTGCTAGCGGACTTAGCTCAGTTGGGAGAGCGCCAGACTGAAGTGTACTTCGGTCCCCAAGTAATCTGGAGGTCCTGTGTTCGATCCACAGAGTTCGCATTTTTTTGTTGTTGTTGGTGGAATAATAATACTGACCTGGCAGACGAATCGTGGTGATGGCATTCAAGATTGAACTACGTCATCTGTTTCCAATTTCCTTTTGATAAGTAAAAACGCTCGAGATAGGACCATGCGTTCACATTCATTATTTTTCAGGCATATATAGATGCGGTTGAATTTCCATATTCAAAGCAGTGTAACACAGATTATAGTAATTCTGACCGCGGCAGATTCCGACAGAATCGTTGCTCTGCAGCCAATAATGTATGCATGCATATTCACCGCGACCCGTTAATTTCGAAGACGCGAAGAGTTTAAAGAATATCGGGGAACCCAGCAACGAACGCGACCTAGAGTTAGCATGGACGAAGAAGAGGCGACCCAGCCGTCGTCACAACCACATGCTTCTTCTCATGATAGCATTGGGTCTTCTTTGGATCCCAAGGTAGCGTGCACTCTCCTGTGCACAAAGGGTGGTAGAGGAAACGCGGAGCTCAAGCGACGCGGCGGAGGCATTCAAAAATGGACATTTGGACGCCATTCCGAGAGCGATTTTATACTGGGGACGTCAAAGAGGTACTCAAATCATCACTTCATGATTTGGACTGTAAGTGTGACATTACGTATCAAGCGTTGTTGCTGCGAGCAAGACTACTAACAAATAGACGGCAGAAGAGCCAGATACACTACTTATAAAGGGTATGTAACGCGCTTCTATTCCGACGCGATCTCGGCTAGCAATTCGCGGAATGAGCACTCACAGCAGACACTTCCACGAATGGGACCTATCTCAATGACGTGAAACTAGATAAAGGTAAAAGCTTTATGATTGTCAACGGAGATGTAGTTTCGGTTGGCCTAGGAGTTGACGGGGACGAGATCAAGTGGATTGTGACGATTCCGCGCGAATCGCGCAAGGTCGCGACAACCGGGGTCAATGCACACTTTGAATTCGGGGAGACCATTGGTCGCGGGGCGTTTGCGGTGGTTCGAAAGGCAATAGAACGAGAAACAGGAAAGCTGTACGCTGTTAAGATTATCAACAAGAGCGCAGTGAACAGTGGAATTGCTGTGGCTCGCGAAACCGAGATCCTGCATCAGCTACAGCACAAACATATCGTTGGTCTGCACCGATTTTTTGAGGACTCTCAGTCATATTATCTAATCATGGATTATGTTGGTGGCGGGGATCTTATGGACTTTGTATTGGAGAATGGCCCCATTCCTGAAGACGCCAGTCGGGAGGTGGTCAAGCAAGTGCTCGTCGCAGTTGACTACGTACATGGTCTTGGTATCTCGCACCGCGACATCAAGCCAGACAATATTCTTATTGCACAGGACAGCCCAGTAGTCGTAAAGGTGTCAGACTTTGGGCTGGCCAAGATCGCGCAAACCGGGACATTTCTGAAAACGTTTTGTGGAACGCTTGCCTACCTAGCGCCAGAGGTCTTGGCAGGAGGCAACCGCGTGGTCAAGACCCCGGCAGGGTCCAAGTATTCAGCGCTCGTTGACATTTGGTCAATTGGATGCCTCGCCTATGTCATTTTGACGGGCTACCTTCCGTTTGATGGCGCCACTCAAGAGGCGCTGCACCGTTCTGTAAAGACAGGACAGTACAATATCCAGCCCCTTAAGAACCAGGGCCTTTCTCCAGAGGGCATGGACTTTATTTGCCGTCTTTTGACAGTTGACCCAACCAAGCGGCCGAGCGCTTTTGAATGCCTCAATCATCCTTGGATTAGAATGGCAATTGTGGAAGAGGAGCCAATGTCTGACAATGGAGAAAAGGGTCTTGAGTCGCTGGCACTAGAGTCGCCTGCCCGTAAAGAAGGCAGCGTCGGTGGAGAGACTGCCGTTGCTCCCGCTCCCGAGCTCGATCACGATTCGGACGTGGATTCATCGGATGTACAGGCACGCGCGGGCCAACAGGCGTCGCAGCAGTTTGACTCTCCCCCAGCATCAGCTGGCGATGCAATGGCGGTAGTTCCCAATGGAAGGTATCGCAGTGTAGTGCGCGACATTGATGCAATCGGCGAGAGTGCAGAAGATGAGTATCCAATTGGCACGTATATGAAACTCGCTACGCTGCCCAATAGCATTCCGTTTAAGGACATTTGTATCAAGCAGGACCAATTCAAGATTGGCCGCGTCGCGGCAGATATCAATGGGGTTCCCAATGACGTTTCCGTCAATGACCCGCGCATTTCTAAGACCCACTGCGAGATTGTTCGCAACGTTCGATCAGATGGCGCAACTGAAGTGTGGCTGATGGACAAGTCTAGCAATGGCTGCTGGGTGAACCGGGTATGCCTAGGAAAGGGCAAAAAGCTACTGCTGCAGGACGGTGACCAACTTCTTCTCTATCTTGACATTGACCATAAGACACGAAGTACGTATAAGATGCAGCGCGCCCCGCGACGATTTGAGATATCCTTTGACAACACAGATACTAACTGATAGAACAAGTGATGCTTGGCTTTGATGTGATCTTATTGAATAAGAACAAGGAATCATACGAACGCCGATCTGGTGCAGAGCCAATTCCGTGTGAACCTGACGAAATTATTAGAACAGTATCGCCTGCGGCAGAATTCCCAGTTCCAACTAAGCCGGCCAAAGCTCAACCACCTCACAAAAAGCGGTCTTTCACGGTGAGTAGCAGTTGCAACCGTTTTTAACCTTTGATGCCAGTAACTAACGACAGACCCTACAGCTAAATTCTCAAGATGCGGGCGCGCTACAGACGCCGCGCCCGTCAAAGAAGCTCTCTGTCCGCCAAGGGTTTTAGATTTAGTACCCGTGTAACCAATGCACCGAGTTGTATGCTTCATGTCAAGAGTGATGGCCAGCTTGCTGTAGCTTAACGGATTTGTGACTTTATGGACTCGACAGCATCAGTACGGAGCAGGACGTGGCATAGCCATGCGATTGCAAGCGCACAGCAAGCTAGAGGGAGCCGGAGTTGCGTATGGTTCGGGCCTAACCCCGGGTCTTGCGTCTCCAGCGGAATACAACCTTGAACGACTATCTAACCCAAAATAGGTATAAAATGACACCGTCGCAACATTGATAAAAATCCGCCAACCAGTGTCGTCTTCGCGAGGAGCCCTATGCACAAGCATGCATCCAAAACATTCCTGTTCTGGCGCCGAGCGCACCTGGATCAAAATAGGATAGTTGCCATAGCAACAATGCACAGTGTGCTCCAGACGGGCAACCCAGGTCCAGCCCCACAGCACTATCAACCAGCCGGCCAGTCTATCGGGAGCTCAGTGGTGGCGATCGTTGACTTGAAAGCTATTAGAAGTGGCACAGCAACAGAGTTGTATCAGGTGTCTTGCGTTTAGATTGACTTTGGAATTGGGTTATTTGCTATAGCCTGTGCCGAAGCGTTTTTGTTTGTTAGGATGAAGTTTGCCGCTATTTTGCCCCTCGCGGCCTTTCTTGTTGGCGCCGAGGCCGCTGTTTACAGGTATGTTTTTTGCAGACCCGAGATTGCCGGTCTTCATACTGTAAATGCACATTTTGTTCGGAAGCGAATGTTGATTGCTCTAGTGGCAAAGGTAGATGCTAGTAGGCGGCTAGTTGGCGACGGTGTTTGGTTGTCAACGGGCCGACTCTTTTGATATTGAAACTAGTAAAAGTATATTAGATAGGATGGTGTAACGGCCAGTTTTAGGTTACAATTTGATCAACGCTAACGAGCAGTGCGCCTTTGGGCAAGTTTGACATCGAGGACCAGCTGTCTGGGGTAAGCAAAAGATGGACAATTGGTCAGCAAGGCAGTCTAACAGAAGCTAACACCAGTCCAATTTCCAGCGTCATGTGAGGTCGCTCGAACAGAAGTACATCTCGCTTGGAAACAAGCTTGGGTTGCAGCAGCCACTACAGGCTCCGTTGGAGGACCAGACATCGGCCGACTCCAACGGCGGCGCCGTGAATTTGCCACTTAGCAACTACCTTAACGCTCAGTACTTTGCTGAGATTTCTCTGGGTAACCCGCAGCAGACGTTCAAGGTTGTCCTCGACACGGGCTCGTCCAACTTGTGGGTGCCGTCTTCAGAGTGTGGCTCCATTGCATGCTACTTGCACACCCGCTACGACTCATCCACGTCGTCGTCGTACCGCAAGAATGGCAGCGACTTTTCTATCCAGTACGGTTCGGGCGCCGTTGAGGGATTTGTATCACAGGACACGTTGCGCATTGGGTCATTAACGATTCCTAAGCAGGACTTTGCTGAAGTCACGTCGGAACCTGGCCTCGCTTTTATGCTGGCAAAGTTTGACGGTATTCTAGGTCTCGCTTATAACTCGATCTCGGTTAACCACATCACGCCGCCTATCTACAACGCTATTGACCAGGGCCTTCTTGACGAGCCGGTGTTTGCGTTCCGTCTCGGGGACACTTCCAAGGACTCCAACAACGGAGGGGTTGCCACTTTTGGCGGTATTGACCAGGACCAGTACACTGGCAGAATCACCTATCTTCCTGTGCGCCGCAAGGCATACTGGGAGGTTGAATTTGACGCCATTACCTTGGGCGACGAGAGCGCAGAGCTCGATGGCACCGGTGCCGCTATTGACACAGGTACCTCTCTGATTGTTCTTCCGTCTGGGTTGGCCGAGATGATCAACGCCATGATTGGTGCCAAGAAGTCGTGGAACGGACAGTACACGTTGGAGTGTGAATCGCGTGAGTCGCTTCCGGATCTCACCTTGACTCTGGCCGGATACAATTTCACAATCTCTCCCTATGACTACACCCTGGACGCTGGTGGATCGTGCATTTCCGCATTCACTCCCATGGACCTTCCTGCCCCAATTGGCCCCATGGCTATTATTGGTGACGCCTTCCTTCGTCGCTATTACTCTGTCTACGACATTGGTCGCGATGCGGTTGGTCTTGCTGCTTCAAAGTAACATACTATTACCCATAACATATTCATTACTTACATTGCTCATTCACCCCCTAATACTCGCCACGCACTAGTATCAAAGGCAAGCGTAAATATAACTAACCTAGAGACAAAGAGAGTAGACTTCCACTAATTAAAACTTTATTTGATTTTATGCTAAGATCATGACAACTATCAAGGCAAAAACAAGTACAATCAGCTTAGGAATGACACCGCTTGGACGCATGGGAGATGCTGGACAAGCTCCAGCAGCGGTATTGGCAGTCGGGAGGATCAGCGGCACATTACCAGAAGCAGATGGCACAATTTCCGGGCCAAAAATCTCCAGCTAGATCGACTCGAGCTGGCGAGTAATCTCCTCGAGTTCAGACTTGGTAGATGCGTGCTTCTCGGCAAGCTCCTCGTACTTCTTCTCCCATTCATCGCGTTCCTGTTCAACAGACGTAACCTTTCGCTCAAAGTGCTCGGCCTTGACATCGGTCTGACGCAGCTTTTCGGTAGTCTCTCGCAGGTTCTTCTCTGAAGTTTCGAGTTCCTCCTCAAGAATGGCGATTTTCTTGTTGAGCGATTCGTTCTGTGAGCCATGGGCTGCGCCTTCCTCGGCGGCGCCCTGAGCCTCCTTGAGCTTCTGCTCTAGACCCTCGACCTCCTGCTCAAGCAACGTGTTCTTGTGTGTCAGCGAAGCAACCTCCTGTTCCTTCTGGAGGTTCTCTTGCTCGAGTTGTTTGACTTTCTCATTGGCCTCATCTGCCCGCTCCTGGGCTTGCTCAGTCTCAAGCTTGAGCGAGTTGAGTTTCTGCGGTTAGCTCAAGGTGAAAAAAATCACTGTAATCATTGGCAGAGTGTCATTAAAAAGAAAAAACGTTAAAGCGCACGCCAATGCCTAACGACCCCAACATACTAGAACCAGTGCCATGGAGATGGGTTGCTGAGCATTGTCTAGAAAAGTGTTCATTTCAGGGATATCAACAGATACCAGAACAATAGTCACGGATTACTGCAAACCAGCGCCCGTGTCAGAGTCTCTGACGTGTAAACGGGTACCCGCCGATATAGGCAACAACACTGTCTAATTGCCTCTAATAGGTAGCTTTTGACAGCCAGAGCCACAAGATTAAAAGCATTGCCTCACAACCCAAGACCCTCAATTATCAGATACCGAACACAAAATCCCAATATTATGGAATTTGAACAGCACGAGCACTTGCTAGTTTCATGGTGACTTCTCATTGATATTCAGCAGCCTTCCCAATTAAACCTTTTGACAGTCGAGCCACGCGTTACAATATCACAGAACAGCCAATTCAAGCCATTGAAATCATTCAACACGCCACAGTGGAAAATTACGCCCGTGACGAGTGCTAGTCTACCACTGCTGGTGGTTGCGGCAATGAGCCGTAAGTGCCACCGCTACAGCGCGTCGCAATCCCTTCTTATGGTAAGCATAACAGTGGGGTCACAGTACATACCTCTCTGAGCTTATCCATGCTAAATTTCAGTAGTTTCTGACTGGAATTACCTGCTCAAGTGTCTCAGGGGTGTCGTCGACTTGTCAAGTGTAATCCAGACTGTATACACGTAGACAGAACCGCGCGCTCCGCCAGTGCTCAAGTTTACACGCGGTCTCGTTGCTACGCGCTAGTGACCCCCTGACGGTGGCAATCGGACCGGTCACTTGGTCCGATAAATAGAAGAATGGTGTAAGCTATCGAGCTCTAGAAGTAGTCTAAAAGGAATTTGTGCGCATGTGTTGATAGATGTGGCGTGGGGACGGGGGGAACATGAGATGCAAACAGGGGTCCCTACACGAGGATCGTTGGGGCGACACCAACAAATTCCAGCTGACCACCTGATGCGAAGGGATCACGTACAATAATTGTCAATCTATAAAGCGATAGTGCAGTAACCAGCGGCGAACTTTTATTGTTCAACGCTCTTAAATGTTGAAAGGCATTTGACAAGGTCGCTACTTCATAATTTCGAGTCGTTGGCTAATCTGCTTAAGGCTCACACCCATCACGTTAACCGGTCCTCGGTCGCCGCCTCTGACGAGGGGCAATAGTGATTATGGGATGGGCACCGCTCTCGGGCAGAAGCATGCGCATATTGCAGACCTCTCAATGTTCATTTGGGTTCTGACTCTCATTGCTTTTGCAGAGTTGATACACTATTGTTTGAACACGAGACTCGAAGACCACCGGCTCAAGACTAGCTGGCCTTAGATGGCCTTAACGTATCACTTCAATGCTATGTTACCCTGCGCAACTACCGGTTCTGGAAGCGAGTAAACAGGGACAGCTAGAATCACAGTGGTTAGGAACTTTGGGCTCATACTTGCAACCGAAAAGTGCAAAGCTCTCCGATATTAATCTGCTGGTGTTGCAAAGACTAGAGCCACATTGCTGAATTGTCTCAAAGTACGTTGTTGTGGGTCTCATCACTGATTGAGAGGTTCGCTTTGTGGCGCACGCCTGAACTGAGATTACGGCTTGAAATTGAGACAGCTGACGAGAGATTTGTTTATCATAGAGGCATATCGCCGACACGTCGAATCTTGCGCGTTTCTCCAAACTCACCAAAAATATATACATGGTGAGTGTGTGAAAAGAAACAGACTGGACATGGCGCCACCAATGCCAAAAAACTGGCAAGGTGCCATTTAACAAATAACAAATGAGTTAGTTGCTTGATGTCCTTCAACGTATTCGGTTTTCTTTGCGCATTGACACCATTTAACTTCTGCCTCTCATTCACTAACATCCAGATGAGCGCAAGCTCTCGGTCAAGCTCACCTTCCAAACGAGCCAGCACAATGATGATGCGGCCCCCTCCACTACCAGGCGGTGGCGGTACGCGGCCATCGACTCCCAGGATTCTAAGACGACCCGCCTCATCCCTGTCATTAAAATCTCCAACGCCGCGGTTGCGACCGGGGACTCCTTCATCAGTTTCGAGCTCGGGCCCAATAATGGTCCCCACGCAGCATGAGAATATTAGAGTTAGTGTCAGGATAAAACCAGACGACGCCAGAGACCCTCAATGGGAGGTCGATCCATATAGAGCGGCCGTTGGAAACAAAGACGTAGGAGAGTTTACATTCGACCATGTGTACGACGGGCCCGTCACAAATGCGGATGTATATCAAAACTCGGTGGAGAAACTTGTACAGCAGGTCATGGATGGATACCATGGCACCGTTTTTGCGTATGGAATGACTGGCTCCGGAAAAACATATTCGATGCAGGGCACTAGCGAGGACCCTGGAGTGATCCCTCTGGCTGTAAAATCCATCTACGACTACATTGCAATTCACCCAGAGCGCAAATTCTCTGTGCGTCTCGGATACCTGGAAATATACAATGAACATCTCAACGATCTATTATCTCCCTCGACACCTTCAGAGGATATAAAATTGCGGGACGATGCCCTTCGCGGCGTTCGGCCAATGGG
Source organism: Tardiomyces digboiensis (assembly GCA_030570855.1). Lineage (NCBI taxonomy): Eukaryota > Fungi > Ascomycota > Dipodascomycetes > Dipodascales > Trichomonascaceae > Tardiomyces > Tardiomyces digboiensis. The sequence goes on along the minus strand of JAJLWU010000158.1, from coordinate 2,757 downwards.
GCTGCGTGAGGTGGAGGTCAATTCAAAATTCGATCTATTGTCCCATGTGGCACAGGGTGATTCCATGAGGCGAACTGAAGGTACAGAGTATAACTCTCGGTCTTCGCGGTCGCACGCTGTTGTGCAGATTATAATTGACTCAACCGGCACCACCTCTGGCTCAAAGCGGAGCAGCACTTTATATCTTTGTGACCTTGCTGGATCAGAAAGAGCAGTATCCCAGTCGGAGCGGCGTAAGGAGGGATCATACATTAACAAGTCGTTGTTGACGTTGGGAACCGTGATTGCACGTCTCAGTAGCGGGTCGGTGGGCCATCTCCCTTATAGAGACTCGAAATTGACTCGATTGCTCCAACCAGCACTGTCTGGTCGGTGCCTTGTCAGCATCTTGTGCACCGTTCAGACAACGACTGCGTCGTACATTGAGACCCTAAGCACCCTTCGCTTTGCTGCTCGAGCAAAAAACATTGTCGTCATGGCGAAGCGCAATGATGTTGATACTGACTCACGAGCAATAATAGAAAAGCTACAGTCCCAGATTGCACAACAAAAACTCGAGATCCAGCAACTTCGTGGCGCAGTGTCTGACGCTTCCCTCCCCTCTCCGTCGTCCACTACATCACTTTCTCAGTCAATGAACCATGTGGCTCAAATTGAAGCAGAAAATAGGATTCTTCATGAGCGGGTTGAACACCTGACAAGATTATGTGATGACTCGCGGCTCGACGAGTTGCTTGGCGTATCAGCAGAGGACAGTGATAGCGATGGTGACAGAAAGGTACAACAGCAGATTGAAGAGTACAAGTCATATATTTCCCATCTTGAGAAACAGTTGTACAACCAGGAATACAACAAGGTGGTTGCATCTCAGGAGCTTCCTGAGCATTCGCACAATTCGAGCTCGCACTACCAGGAGGTAATTGCCGACCTGCGAGAAGAGCTCGAAGAACTCCGCGAGAGTAATCGTGATAAGGATCGGATTATAAATGCCCTTCGTGCCTCTAACACGCGCAAAGAGAACATTGCGGCTCAGCTGACTCATGAAGGTGGGTCATCTACAAATACGGCCGCCTACGCTCGTTATTACAGCCCCAATGTTGCTTCGCCAGTGATCGACCTCAAAGATAACTTTACTGCAGACGTGGACTCGTACCTCCGGACATCCCCAGTACGAGTGGATTTCTAGATTTGGCTTTGCTGGTGTGGACCATGGCCCAGTAGTCAACTCGAGGACCTTATGTACGAAATAAAATTTGCATTTTTTTATTTTCCATGAAAGGTGAAGGCGAGTTTGTAAACCACACCTTGAATACTCTATTCGCAAGAGAGCCTAAGAGGTTTCCCACATTTCACGCTTGGGTACAGAATTAATTAATGATGATTTGAAAAAGTTTTTGTTTATTTGTATATGAAGAGGGGGAAAGAGAAGGAACAAAAAAAAAAAAAAAAAGCTACCTGTGCTTACTGCAGACGCTCTTCGAACTTGAGGTCGTTGTTAGGAGCAAGACCTACAAGTGCACGAATCAAGTTCTCAATCGCGTTGCGCTGCTTGTTCAGACCATTGACCGGGTCAAAACCAGGGCGGGTCAAGGGAGCCTTGAGCCAGTACGAGAGGAACGAAAGAACAGAATGGAGCTGCTCAAAGTTCTGCTCACCCTCCTTGCGGTAAGAAACACGCGAGAGGAATTCAGCAACAACAACAAGATCGATGATCAGAGGGGTGGCAAGAAGCGAGTCCTCGCAAACATTGTGGATCGAGACCGTGTTATGACCACCAAGCATGAGTTCCGAATGGTACTCGTCCATGGCAACCTTTGAATCTCCAACGGCGGGCACGTACTTGATCACAATGCAGTGATCGACCTTCTTTCCATACTTATCATTGTAGAGAAGGTGGTTAGACTCGATCATGTCGTCAATGACAGACGCCTTTGAAATTTCCTTCGAGCGGAACTGCTGGGGGGCAGACAGGTTATAGCCATCGTTGTTGCCAAGGTGGTTGTACGATGCCACGGAAACAGGTCGGATACCAGCGTCGACAAGATACTGTGCAAGCACAGACTTGAGCTTGGTCTGGCCCGACTTGAAGTCATCTCCGCCAATGAAGGCACCTTCCTTCTCGGCCAGCTCAATGCAGCCGGGAACAAAGGTGTTCTGAGGGGATCCGTTGATGTAGGGAACACCTTCAAGAATTGCGGCCACGGCAAAGATGGTCGAGGGAGAAACCTCCGAGTGCGAGTCCTTGATGGACTTGAGAAGGTTGTCCGAAGTGTCGTTAACACCAGGGATAATCTCGGCATATCTCTCAGTGTTGGCGGTCCACAGAACAACGACCTTGTCAAGGCCGTTCTTCTCCTTGAAGTCGCGAATATCCTTGCGGATGTGCTCTACATGAGCCCACTTGTCGGTACCGGGGATTATATTGTCAGCACGCTCCTCCTGGTTAGCGGCAATGAAATCTGGATAATAGACCGACTTCATGGGCACAATAGGGGCCATGTGTTTGACAAGCTGACGTTGAAGGTCATAGTCAAGGACTTCGGCACGCTTCATGGCGTCGGCAAGGTTGAGCTTGGAAATATCCCAACCACCAATGACAAAGTCATTGGGGTGGAGAAAGGGAACAACCTCATTGAACGGCGCGTACACGTCCTTTCCGTCGGCATCAATACCAAGCTTGATGGTAGACGCCTGAGTGACGGAACCAAAGTAGTTGGGCTCGACAACTCCTTTCTTGGTATTGAACGAGATGTTGTG
>JAJLWU010000157.1:0-20012 GCA_030570855.1 Tardiomyces digboiensis | reverse complement strand
CACCTACTTGATTGGCATCCTGCCTTGAGAAAGAATAGCACATTCGCTATCGTTGAGATTGATCGCATTGTTAATGTTAATAGCGCGCATCTAGTCTGGGAGGTCAAATGGTGGGGATTCCGCTACTTTATGTATCGGTACAGGATGATTTCATTTATTATCGGCACTCTTTTCTTCTGGACTGTGGAAAATATCTTCATGCTTTCAGTCGCCTATGTTGTGTTCAACGACTATACTGCTGAACGACCAGAACGATTCATCCCACCAACGAGCAATAGGTCTCACGGAGCCGGGGATAAGGGGCTGGGTGATCACGGAGCCGGGCTAGAATCGCAACAGACCACGGCGGCGGACGATGGCCCGCTAACACCAGCTGCTACACCGTTGCCACTGGTCCCCGAAGAGGAAAGCGAGGATGAAGAGGCCAATGAGACTAGTGCTACCCGTCGCAGGCCGTTCTCCCATGACGATTACTGATATTGATTCACCAACGCAAAGGAAGATTCAGCGGTAGTAGCCACGCAACTTTATCATATTATCGCCAGCACAGTGTGCGAACTTGCTACCTAATTATTGACGTGCGCGTGAGCAATGGGGGCCGACGTGAGTCTGGGGGAGGATATTCACTGTGTGCCTGAGTGAGGCATTCATCGAATCAGGTTGTTAACTCACTAGATTAGACGCTGGGACTCAGCGTCCTGGATAATATTAGGCATTTCCTGGAAGAAATGCAGCAATGCAAGTCAATGTATTAAAGGACTCTTGAAATAAATAGAATGCAAGTAAATTGAAGGTCGCATGTTAAGTTAGCAGCCACAGATTAGCCAGCAAGGGCCCGAGGCGGAATCTCTGCCACCAAAAATGGTACACCAATGTCTTCAAGACGACTGATACCAGACAACATTTTGCGGTTTCTAACAAACTCTTCAAACTCGCGCACTGTGCGGTCCCACTCAACCAATGACTTGCCACTATACTTCCAGTACTTGACATCGTCAGCGTCGTCTACATGGGGAAGAGAAGAATCGCCGACAGGTGCCAAAGTAGACGGAGTACGCTGTTTGTCTGCAGAAGGCGACGAATCAGCGGTGACGAACCCAGACGAGGTCGACCCATCGCTATCAGACCAACCAAACTCGAAGTTTGTCATGAGATCGTATCCATAAGAATTTCCTTGAAAATCAAATGGGACGCGAGGCTTGGGAGGGAGTGCAATTATCGCAGACTCTCGCGAGTTTCTCCATTTGGAACCGACTTCCATTCGAGTTCCATGCATCACCAACTCCATCTGACGACGCGTTGAAGCGTCGTCAATATCTAAACAAAACTTGTAGGGTGGACGGTTAATTTCTGGTCGCTGTCTCAGCAGTTGCGGGGGAGGTGGAATTAAACTTGTTGTCAGCGAGTCCTTTGTCTTGGGATTCGTCCCAGTTCGAAATGAGGGTGTAGACTTTGAATGAGATCGGTTTTTTTGAAGAGAGAGGGACGATTGTGGCGAATGACGTATCATGGAGGGGGGTGTTGGGCATGTGGTGGAACGATCACTGCCAAGAAGTTTTGCAGGTGTGTGCATAGAAGTGAGTGACAACGAGCGTCTCGGACTCATATCCTTGGGTAAAACTTCCGGGCAAACTATGCTCGCAGAGTTGGGGTTCGGCACCGGCTTATTGCTTCCCATGCTACCTGTACTAAAATATCGCTTTAGGGAAATGGTTCCCTGCTTCAACAGGCCAGACCACTTGCGCCTTGGCGGGGCGGGCAACTCGTTTACCGATTCGAGGACGCCACCGCTAGCAGGCGCAATTGACAGTTGTTCCTGCGACTGATCCTGAGCAGACTTGTTGGTTCGAACTGTCTCGACGCTTTCCCTGGAGCTAGCTGGCATAACAAACTTGTCCGACTGGAACAAGGCATCCCTAGGTGGGGCCATCGGTGGATACGAATACGCAATATCATCAAAAACATCGAATTTGTTGACACGATGCAAATGGCGGCCACTTCCAGGAATTTGAGGTGGCCCTCCCAATGGGCCAACGGAGCCACTAGGGGGCTGCAGGAGGAGAGGCGGTGGGATTTGTAAACCTCCGCTAAAGCCATAGTTTGGAGGAGCAGCAACTGGGCTATCCTGTGAAGTTATAGGTGACGATCTAGCAGAGCGAACTTGAGGGGTGGCAGCAGGATTGACCATGATGCACATGCGCCGGTTCACAACCGGGTTATCAGGTGACAGATCGATCATTGGCGTTCCCCGGTTGAAACTCGACTCACATAGACGACTTGCGTGTGCATGAGTAGCTCTGAGCCGGGTCTCTAGGAGATTTCTCGAGTCGATGTTGTAGTTGGAGAACAAGATCGACGTCAGCAAGTCGCTTTCCGGTCCCACGGATGCAATGCGCCAACACAACAACCGATGGTAGTAAGCACGAACCAGCGGCTGCCAATGGCAAAAGTAGCGCTTCCAGCTGGCTGGCGATAGGAGCCATAGGGTACAATTCCATCGTAACCCTTCTTGCTGATCTGGTAAGAAATCTTCAAGCATGGACCTGTCAAGGCTGCAGTTGTCTATTGTAGCGCCAATCGGAATGTTTTCCCAAATGTTGAATAAAAATGCCAATGCCCGTAGCTCGGTATGACAGTTCTCACTTGATAGCATTCTGCGAGCGACCAAGATCCAGAAAGTCCAGTCTATGACCTTGTCCTTTTGAATCTGTACACGCTGCCTCGTCAATGAGTGGGAAAGGATCAAGCTAGATAAATATTCCTCCACCAGGTCCGCCAATACCACGCAGCTTTCAACGTCATAGACGCTTGTACCCAGAGCAACAGCGTGAAGTATTCGCTCAAATTGCCGGCAGTAAGGTTCAAAAAAGCTGACGCATGCATCGTCATTGTGTAAAATTTCACGGATTGTCTCGAGCAGCCGAAGCTGATCCACTCGTCTTCTAGGGGTTGAGATCATTATTGGGTTTACCGCAATTGCATTGAGCTCCTCCTCGTAGGTTCTGAAGTTAGCATCTAGCTTTTGGTCACAAACTCCGGAAAATCACACATACTCTAGTTTGTCAGAGATATTTTTAGGATGGACAATGTAATCAAGACCGTTTAGAATGAAAGCGTGAATTACAATTAGTCCAGGCGCAGCAAGATGACAATTCCACGGAATATATGGCGGCAAGATTTCCGACATTATCGAATAATAGTGTTTCAAGAACGCGTAAAACACGTCACTTGTGGGCGTCGACCATCGACGTATCCAGGGCCCATATAATACATCCAAGCCTGGCGGGGTCGGCGGGCGCACATCTGGACAAGCTACCATGCCCATTAAAGGCAGAAGATGGTCCGGCATTTCTGGTGCAAGCATTTCAACAAAGGAATCTAATTCTCCATCTGTGAGGGATACCTTGATAATTCTATGGCCGGTATTTCTTGACACGGCCAAGAGATGCAAAAGTACTGGAGCTACTTTTGGCGCATAAAAGTACGCGTAACTGTTGTTAGATTGGAGAGATATCAAAGTGGGCAGGAAGTCACATACGCCAAGACTTTACCGGCAAAAGCCGCTACAGACAAAGGAAGCGACTTGAGGCAGAGCTTGCCAATGACGAGGCGGACGGTGTCATACAAGAGAGCCGAATAGATGGTCTTGTCATGGAGCCACTCGCGGCGAGTAATAAGACCAGACAAGCCCTCAAGGTAGGCAGATCGGTCAGCGCCAGATACTTGACGATTGGGAAAAGCCGACAAAATAGCGGTCCACCACTTATGAAGGACCTTGAGACGGTAACGAATGTCATCTGGTGGTGGACCACCATTGCGACGGTTTAGATCTTGACGACTTGGCAGTGGGAGGTCAGCACGACGCTGGCGCAAAAATGGTAGTAGCGCCAGGCGGAGGGTATTTGCTTTGTTGACGCCTGTTTTCGAAATGAACTTTGTGAGCTCCGAAGACAAAGTCTTGAACTCGTGGTGCCACCGCTTGTCTACTGCTGCTGCTGCACTCGACAAGGACCCACCACCAGTAGCGGCGCCAATAACGGACAACCGATTTGCTGGTGACAGGGATCCCGAGCCTATCGAGGTACAGCTACGAGTATGAAGCAGCGACGATGTATGTGACGATATAGTCGTTGCGTTTGGACTTGCACCCATCATTGAACCAGTTGTGCTTGTGGCAGGCGAGTCGGCGGGGGAGTCGGTTGCGTAACCCGAAGACGGCACCTCCAGTTGGCCCATGCCATTGTCATCAAAAGCCCGTGGTGATGGTTGGATACTAGCGGCACCATTAAAGTCGTCATTGGAAATCGTTGTCGCCAACACAGGCGAGGTGGCAGTGATGGAGTCATGTGCTGTCGACAGGAAAGCAATAGAACCGGGTCTCCCGCTAATAGAGATCGTTGGGCTGGCCCGGCTCGCGGGCGACCCCAAACCATCGGCTGGGATGGGATCGGATGGGTAAAGTGCAGTCCCATGCCCGACAACCGGTTGCGAGCTGTCGTCACGAAGGCGACGAGCCGACACTGGCTCGCCGTCGACCACGGCGGCGGCCATCGAGGGTCAGAGCACCAACGGGGGAGGGGGAGAAAGGACAGTCGATAGTGATAGGCTAACGATCTTTCAACGGCCAACGAGTCTCAAGGTGCCCAAGAAGCACTAATGGCGGCTATAGCAATGACCACGACCGCCAGACGGTGGTGACAAAACGAATGAGGCTGCTTGCTAGCAACACAAAACCGCCGGCACAGATTACAGCCAGCACAACCCAATTATCCCGTCCAGCGACGCAACAAAAATATGCCACCGAGTCCCGATACTCGTGTGATGTGGTGGTGGTTCCGGGGGACTGGTGGTGACGAGAATACGTGATTGCGTACAGATGGTGGTTCCCTGGGGTCTTTCACAAGTCAAAAATAGGACCGCACGCAGCGCGGCCATGCAAAAATGGCCCAATCCGGCAAGTGCGCGGCACGGTTGTTTGCCTGAGTCCTTGCAGGAACAATGCAGGCCACCCAAGCATGTAGATAGATAGCGCCGAGGGCTATGAGTGGGTAAGTAGTTTGCTTGGGCGATAAACACGACGATAGTAACGAGCAAGATGGTAGAGTACGGCGTGGCTATATCCAACGGGGCGGGGTGTTGTTATTATCCGATCCCCTGGTGCGCCCCCGCAGCGGCCGTGAGGAATGTGGACGAGGCATCGGCCAGTCAGTATTCATCAATACCGTCTAGTCGATATACAAACCGGGGTCAAGTATAATTTTTTGAGATATTAGAGTCATAAAATTTATAGTAACCCCAGAGGTACGGCTGCCGTCGTAACTTGGCTTTGTCTTCGATATGAACAAAGACACCGAGGGTTTACGCAAGCCGATGGCGGCTGTATAGTTTGATCCCGTGGAATCCGGCGCTAGGGGAGTTTAAATCCATACACTGGATATCGACAAACAACGTGCATGGAACATGACAAGCTTTTGTCGCTACTGAATATGAAAACAAAACGACTCTCCACCCAAAGCAAGGGACGAGGTACCGGTGCTGCAGTACAATAGTCTATCAGTTTTATGAGAAATAGCGAAATTGCCGATGCGTCGATCTGCTATGTTGGAAATTATGGCTTTACCGACCAGTATTTTGGTGTAGGGTAATGTGGCTGTTTTAACTATTTAACTATTCCACAATAAACGGGACTTGTAGTCGTTGTCATGAGGTGGGTTTCAGCAACTGCGACTATTGTGCAGGCAAATGTATAATGTTGCGAATTTCTACATGATCGGAGTTGCCGGATAACGGTTGAGTCGCCGAGTGCCGGTGGTTTGCGAGGCCCTGGCCAACAACCCCCCCAACTATCAGCCATTTTTTTCAGGCATACGCAGAGACGTAAGCGCTGCTAAGAGCCCCGTTAGGGAAACATTAAGTCTATCTCGCGAATTGGGCAACATTGGGTCTGTCTCGCGAATTGTGACGAAGGCCCGTCGAGATCACAAGATCGGGACACACTTGTCAAAAGGCAGTTGACCAATTGTGATAAGCGTCATAGCGAGCCGATGACTACCAGTGGAGCTGGTGCCAGGTGGCCCGCAGCAACCGCCTAGATTAGATTACCTCGATCCGCAAAAACGCTGGAACAGGACCCTGCAGCCTTGTTTTGGCCGCATCCACAGAGGCTGCAGCGGAAAAACTACTCGGAGTAACTTCGCGGCAATGGGCAAATATCGCTTCTTAACTAGATACACAACGGAGAATATAACAACTGGAACTACAACGCTCCAACTGGATCTGATTTTTTCAAGGGACCCTTTCAGGAATGCTCATTTGCTGACCGCGTTGAAGACATCCCAAGTGATGCGGCGTACCTGTTCAGGAACAAAGTCGCTCATTTGTCGACGAATGCAGTGCTAGTGGAGCTGATGGGCACCAGGGTTCAAAGAGACTAACAAGTGGGCCCGCTAATTGGTCACGGGTGCGCGTTTACGGTAGTGAGAAACATGACAAAATTGCCAGCTACTCGACAGTTTTACTGATTATTGCAGGAGGGGCAGGCATTAATTAGTCAACAATCAAGGCGACTAGAAGACGAATAGATTCCCATGTCGTTTAATTGGGGGTGGCTCCAGCAAGCATCGAGCAGGGGTCAACGTCATCGGCGATCGTAGGGCAGTGGTTCATTAATGTGTTGCTGCCAACGGCCCAACCAGTGCTTGATGTAGAGAGCTTAAATGATATGCCAGCGGACGCGGCAGCTTGTTTCCAAAACGTTCAACTTGACGTTGCTGCACCGCGCGGCTTCCTGATCGCCTGAGTAGCCTAGTCGCTCATAATGCTTGTGCATTAGACAAGCCCGACCGGTCTAAGCAACCGCCAATACGTTTTCTTGGGTGGCACTGGGAAGGAACATAACCCTTGTGAATTTTGACACAAACGATCAGGGGTCACAAAAGGCTGGAACCCGTCACAGCAGTTGACTTCAAGGCTCATGTCGTCAAAACCGAGGCGTGACAACTCAGGAGGAGCCGGAAAATTCAAACTATAATACGAAAGAAGATCCCCGTTTTAATGTATGACGCTGAAAATAATTGGTAAAGCGCAAGTCTAGCACCAACCCCAGCACTGTTCGCGCCTTGTGACTACTAAAGGGCCCAACCACAACCCGTAAAGTCTCAACGATCCGTCTTCAAACCGAGTACACCGCCCAGACTAGTTGTTGGCTTGGCTGTGTAGTTGGGCCCCGAGGAAAGAAAAACAACAACCAACTGCATTGTGACTGAGATCTATCCAAGGTGGGGCTTGTCAACAACGCAATGTTAGTGCGTACCGCTCAGTCAAGTAAATTCGCGCATCGAGTCTTTGCTATGTGCGACGCGACATTGGCTGTAGTATTTTGTCCAATGATTCTGTCACGATCGTGTGCAACTTGTGCACTGGTCGGGTGGCTGGGTAACTCAACAGTAGCCGTGCAGCTGCAGCCAACCGCATGGCATGCTGTGAAAAGGTGGCGGGTATTGCTATAATGTAACATTTTCCTGCTCAATGGCCCACATCACTCCGTAGAGTTATCGCTACATCCACAATCATCACCAACGGTTAGCAAAAGGACTTTGATATCATCGCCAAATTGGCGACCACACGCGACTATTTGGGAAGAAGCTCAGGGGCTAGATGACCAAAGAAAGAAATCGGCTCGCCGATCGATCATGTACCTGAGTTAATTTAATTCTGTTCAATAGGAGCGTGGCGTGATAGTCCTTGCAGTTCAAGACATTAATGCCGAGTCGGACCAGAGTCTGAGATCGCGACAACCAGTAAAGAATACCCACGGAAAACTCATCTCCGGCAGTTGTTGTCTGCGGTGGCTGTCGACTAAGCAGCTTCACTGTGTAGTCTACTTTTCCTTTCCTAACAATAATTTGACTGCTACAGAGAGGGTCTCATTAGATTACTTGTCATTTTACATTCTTTCGCATGGTGTAATGAATATTCTTGGGTGTAATAATCAATGCAAATAGGGACAATGTCAACCACTGCATTCTCATTGTTTAAGCGAAGTGCCATACAACTTGTGCATCTATGGGCATTGTGCTGGTGCTGACATGCCTAAATGAAATAATAATGAAATGAGTGTGCCCTCAAGACGCAGGCCAAACGGCATCACGAATAGCATCGAGCACACTTGAAACTGGAAACTCACCTGAGCATTTTCACGGCGCTCCCCGATAACGATCAAGCTCGATAAAATTTGGACATCAGTCTAGCATTTTCCTTCAGGCTTGCTCCTTTTGATGGCCTCCTTCCTCAATGGCTCCTGACAGTGTCAGCCACCCGCATGCAACTAAATGCACGACACGATCTTGGCCCCAGGTCTTAGCTAGTTGAGATTAATCGTTTGGCAGTAATTGTGCTACAACTTCTAAATGTTTGAGCGTTCATTTCTGGAGTTTTTTACATGGAAGTTGGATATCTCGACCTAGCGCCACTAACAAGTACTATCCACATGTTGCACTCTTCTTGTAGAATGTCGCAGAATGTTGGAGCCTCGGCCATGTTGGAGCCTTGGCCATGTAATGACGACGATTTTGGAACCTTGGCAACTGGGCGATTTTTTCTGCTACTGTGCTTCCTTCCCCCAAATTTACGACTTAAGATACCTTCTCATGGATCTATAACAATCCATGAGAAGGGCACTTGCAACGTCTTATGCGAAATATGCAAGTGCCGCGCTGCATGCGGCATACTTCAATATTGTTGTGGCTAAGCTCAGGAACCTCGATCTAGATGCAGACGACGCGTGATGAGCATTGTGGTCGACCGTTAGAAGATGAAAGCTCGCATTGGAGTATCATCCCAAGATGCAGATCTCCACATGGGAGGCAGGGTCGGTACGCGCAGGTTGGACACAATCGCTCGAGTTTGCATTGACCAAGCCATTCGAATTTTAATGGTCGGCATAGGTATATATATACGGGAATTAGCCATGGCAGGGCCCGACTGTTGAACTACAAGCGATCATAGAAAATGTCTCGGAAAACAACACAAGCATTGTTGCTGGCGGCCTTGCCTTTGCTCGCGCGCGGGGTCAGCTCACAAGAAACGGGATGGATCTGGCCAAACACTGACCACACCGTGTGGGTCACTGTGAGCGCAGAGTACTGTGATGCTAATGGCGTTCCTGGTATCGCGACAAGTGCTAATCCACTCACCAGTAGCACCGGATATCCGGTTGTGAATATCGATGGCGGTGATTCAACTGCGACAGTAACCGCGCCGCCAGCCTACTCAGCCAGCGTGGCTGCTGCTGCCAGTAGCGATCCTTCATCCCCTCAGACCACCTCATTACAAGTTAGTCCGACCGTGGCTGTGGACCCGACAACCACCTCATCTGCCGATATCACAACCACCGTTTTGGAATATAGCGAAGCCCCGACCCCTACTCTTACCGTTTGGTACACCCCAGGCGAAACTTCCATCAACACCCAGACCCAAATCAGCACTCTCTACTCGGATGAATTGTATACAAAGACTTTCGACACTGTAAGTTCTGGTGTCACGGTTGAGTACACCACTGTTGGAACGACACTGGTGCCAGTGACAGATGCCGCTGTGACGACCGCACCATTTGCCAATGCAACTCTGTCTACCTTTACTACCACCGAGACAGAGACTAGCACATCAAGCGATCTGACCACTACTATCACTCTGACATCAACCATCATCGTGACTGAAAACACTCCAACTTCTACCATTGTCGTGACCCCGACAAACACCACTGTGGTATCCACTACGGCCTGGAGCACTGTTACTTCTAACAGCACGTTTTACAATGTGACACTTGCTACTTCCACCAGTACAGAGACAGAGACTGTCACTTCGAGTAATCAGACCACCACCCTCACGTCGACTATGACTTCGACGTTTGTTGTGACCAACACTGTTCCCACGTCGACAACTACCGAGACTGTGAGTCCGAGTGGTTCTGTTGGTGGGTCAGCCGATCAGAGCAGCAGCTCACTAGCCGCCGCAGCTACCAACGTTTTGGCTGGCAGCACTTCAAACTCGACCGTTGCGGCGTCTACCTCTAGTAACAGCACTAGCGTGAGTTCCACTGTTGCTGCACCCAGCAATTCTGGCACTTCCTCGTCCGTGGTGTCATCAGCAGCGTTGTCGAGCTCGACGACATCCAATTCAACCAGTAGCGCTGTCCCACCCACCTCGAGTGCTGCCGCCTCAGGCAACAGCACAGTAAGTGCTTCGGGCAACTACACTCTTCTTCTTCACAAGCGAACAAACATTTACGGCCGGTCTGGTCCCATTGGGCGACCTCTCTATGCCTAGCGACAAGATGCATCATCTCATATCTTTCGCTTCACAACTTGCATAGAGGTCCCTTTGTGGCCCACTTATAGACTAGTTAACCGTGTTTGTTTTTCACTGTGACGACGATGACGCCCCGCTTTTATAATAACGTTTGTTAATAGAATCAATGACCTGATTTAGAATACGCGCACCCCTAGCATGATGACACCAGACTAAAGTTCGGAGAATCTGGCGTTCCGGACAGAGGTGTTCAAATTTCACGCATGACCGACGAACTGCTATCTTGCATTTTAAAGGTGGGCGGGCGGGTACCTTGTAGATAACACGAGTATTGGGACCTGTCAATTTCGTGCCCGCAGTATTCTGGCCCACCAGCCTCTTGCATCGCGACGGTGGTGGACGACTTGACCTTTTATTTTAGAATCGACGAGCTAGTGCCAACTCAAATACACAATTTACTAGCATACACACATTTTTCGTATCAAGATAAGCTTCAAAAGTTATGGCTCGTGCTAAATGTGGCCTGCTGGCATTTTTTTCTCTTTTTTTTGTTGTGCCTGGCAGCTCGCATCATAGCATCGCAGGGGCCAGGGGGGTTGATGCAAAGTTAAAGGTATTGAAACGTACGATATGGGATAAAGTCGTCATACAAAGTCTCAGAATTTGGTCATTCTACGCGTGCAAGTCAATCCCAGCACAATTGCGCAAGTGCCGGTGTGTCAGGGCATGAAAGCGGTGGCATTCTCAGGGTAAGGAATGAGATCGCGCGGAACACACTGACATGGCGAGTGACCTTACGCTTGGAGCAAAAGATACGAGATATTGAGAAGATCAAAAGGCGGGTACATGCCGTGGGCCATATAGTCGATCGTTTTTTATAACGTGATGACCATTTGGAACAATTGGGACCGTGATAGAATCTCCAGATAGTGAAGCAGAGTGTGACAAACACCGAATCGCCATAGAGTTTACTGAAAAAGCTCAATTACCAATAGGAGACACTCTGCATAGCCACCCCAAACTAGCCGAACAGTTGCAAACAGCTCCCTTGACACCATCAGCAACTCTCGGGGGCCGCTATATTTGCCAAGTTGGTTCGATTTATGTTTTCGCGCCGGCGCGGCGACGCCAAAGACAGCAACGAGACTAGTCAGGCGTCGTCGCGCTCGTCAGGTATTTTGTATGATGGCAATGGCCAACGCTTGGCCAACTTTTTTGAAGGAGACAAGGATCAAGGCTCAAACTCAGAACAAGGCGCAAAAGAAAGGACAGTGGGCACACAGCCTCCTAGCGATAACCAGAGGAATGATTTAACAACACCAACAAGGCGACGACCAAAATCTCTCCAACTTGACCGTCGTCCTCCACATGGAAAGACCGCAAATGGCATTGTTCTGGTGACATCGCGACAGCATGGATCGATTTCGAAATTCTAGTAAGTTTTTGGTCTTTTTTTTGGAGGTATTTAAGTTGTTTGGCAAGGGATTAGGGGACAAGATATTGAATAATGAAAGCGGCGGGCGAGGACTTCCAGGGGACACCTGTGGTGGGAACAAAAACAGGTCATGCTCTTCCCCCGTGTTTCCACGTGCTGCTCTGCTGCTTGAATATTGCTTTTGAAACTTCCCTTGCGTCCAAGCTGCCTTGCTACGTTTCACAAGTGGCGACCCTACGTAGGCTACAAGAGCACATTTCAGGATGTTGTCAGCACTTGTGATGATTGGGCTTGATTTTTAACAGGATGGCCCATCGTATTAGAGGGCTGAACAACCACTCTTGTCCACTGAAACAGCATGGGGAATGCACATCACGGATACAGAGCCGTGCGTCCTCGGCTTGCCGCTGGAAACGCGCTCACGCGTTATGTGACGAGGTATCAGTTTGAAATGTGGTTGATAACGTCGGGTTCTCGTGGGAAACTGCGGTACACCATGCCCCTTTAAGTTTAGACTGCAGTTCTATCTCAGATTTGGTTGAGGCTACGTCTCACATTTGGTTACGGCTACGCTTGAAACAACTTACGTGTAAGTTGCCAGTGTCATGGCACGGGAGGTGGACGTGGAGCATAATCTGTGTGGTATCTACATTGTGAGAGGAGAATTGTCGGTAAACCAGCCTGGAGCAATCCCGAAGTGATAGTAGATTAGAGCTTTTGTGGCTGGTTCCTGGAGATGCAGGGGCTGCATTAGGCTCTCGGGCTCGACAGTGGCGTGGAGCGTGAAAATTCTTGGTATCACTGCATACCACTTTATGGCGCATCCGTGTAAATGTTGCGGAGGGGGCCAGTGGTTTGCAAGCAATGGGTAGCGCCGTCCAGCTTTATGCTCGCCCTCGACAGATGGCAACTACCGGCACGACTGGGGCGCGTATTGTGAGGCAGTGCTGCTTACGCAGGTATTATTGTAGGCCACGCGTTCTCCTGTTGGTATTTCAACGTATTTTGCGCAGAACGGCAACCGTTGGCTGCTGCGGCGCAGGTGCAATGTAGCGGCATGCCGGCCACCCCAACGGCCGTCTGGCTTTCCACTCTCCCGAACGCTGGAAGAATCCCTTACGTTGCGGAGATTGGACAAAGGGCTTATGAGAAGTTGGTGGTATTTGTTTTAAATGGCCGTCTACAACTTTGGTGATGTGACGTACCGAAACTTGTGTGCTTGCCCGTATGCAGCCCGCCGATCATGGCAGATTTTTGGGCGGCAGATTTCAGGCGTAGCAATCCCCCATAAAGATGCGCCGTGATCCTACCATTGACTGGTGGAAGTTTCTTCTCAGTGTGCTCTACCTTTACGGATACCTGGTAGTCGCATGACCATCAACGGTGTAATGCCGCGATTTAGAGAGTTTCTTCCACGCTTTCGGAGAAAGCAGCAGCAGTTTAGGTACAGATTCTACCCCCCTACTTTTTCTTGGTGAGGCGTTTGTGACAATTTTGGTTGTAATGGTATCCGCCAAGGTTGTGGGTGGACAAGTAGCTTGAGGGGTGATGTTGTCAGCTAGGGCTTATCTGACATTATGGCAGCAGCTCTGAATGATGCGAGATAGAGACTAACAGTAGTGACGACGAAGACGACAGGGACTTGTTTGAACAGAACCCTGACTCGCCATGGTTGGGCAGAACAGTAGACAAGTGGAGAAATGTGTCCCCAAAGGCCGCGGGAACCGACTCCGAGTCTATGGGATCATATGATAGTAGGGACGGCTCGCAATTTACTCTCTCCTTTTCTGAGGACTTTCCCAACAATCTGACGGGCTCGCTTGGTGGTGCCGGGCTCAGTACCAGCTTATTTTGGTCGCCCACCTTGACGACAGTTCATTCAGCACCCACATCATCTACAAACAGTCTACCCAGTGAAATGACGACCATGGACCCGTTTGCTTCGCCTTCAGCAAAAGTTGGTCTAGGATTGTCTGAGTCTAGGTCGGACCCTAGTCAAGTTCAATCCAAGTCTCGCAGAAAGGCAACTGTGTCGTTGGACAATAAAAGCATTTTGTTTTCCGACGCCCCGCTGCCTCTTGCATTTGACGAACCTGATACGCGATTGGTCGAGCTGGAACACGAGATCCACACTTTAACCAGAAAGGCACATAAGTTGAAGAAGGAGCTGGACTCTCTTGTGCGCACTCTTGACTCGCTTGACCTGTATCGACACTCGGCCGATGAGCGCTACAGTATGAAAGAGCGCAAGACCGAAATCCAAAAGGAGCTTGACCAGATTGACAAACTAAAGTATGAAAAGGGTATCCTGTATAGTAAGGAATGCTCCAAGCGACGACGCACGGGCGCGTCTGACTTTTGGGTTCCCAGGCAGTAATGAGAATGCATGGCTTGCCGGCAAGCTTTTTGTGTCACAGCATATTCACGATTTACGATTTTACTCGACAAGCAAAGCAATCCCAATGCCTGATAAGATCTCATTGCGAGTTTAAAATATAAAGCAGATTGATTTGTAATAGCATTTCGTAGTATTCATAAATCGTAAAAATGATAAAACTCTAACAAGAGTCACATGGAGTTGAGCACAAGACCCCCTTCCAACTATATAACGAAGACAAGTTGCACAAAGTGCTCTTGCCGGACTTTTCGTCATAAATGTGACAACCAACTGGTGTTAGAACTAGAGATCTCGACTCAAAGACAAAGTTGCGTTACTTACACTTTGCAGCATATGGTGGCGTATACAAGTGAAGAGAAACGGCCACATTTGTCGGGTCCGTGTTCTCCATGCGATGCAGCCCAATCTTGTCAGACATGTAAGAAACTTGATCTACTCCATAGTCCCGAACTCTCTTGACTTTTAACTCTTCGTCTGGATGTCCCGGCCAATCGTACAATGTCTCTCGAATACAACCTTTCAGCACCTTGACGATACAGTGGGCATTGGCATGGTCATGGATCAACGAGCCTCTGCCAGGATTCCAAACCAGAATAAGTAGATTGGCTTTCGAGTTGATGTTGTCCACGCCGTTGCGACAGTACCCTCGGCTTTTATCGCGTAGTGCATAGTGCTGCCACTCATGCTCATCGCTTTGGTAAGCGCTCATGGCGTCCATCAATTCTTCGACGTCCACATCGTCCGAGTCAATGCCTGATGAGTCACCAAGTATACGTCGAATGTCTTCGACCAGGGTATCAAAAGACGTTGGGATAGCCAAAGTTCCGGCAGAGGTCCCAGAGCTATTAATACCCGCCCCCAGACAATTCGGTACCTCTACCTTTAAATTCATACCATGTCGATGGTCGGAATCGTCTGGAGGAGTAAGTGGATCCTTGTATAATGGAGACATGATAAACGACCGCCAAAAACAAAAAACTCTGAAAAAAACCTGCACAAACGTCAGCCGTCTATAACCTCTGGAGCCAAAAACTTGTTGCCGTGGAAACTAGCCAAGGTCTCTAGAAATCACGCAAAGTCACCTGAGATGGCGTCAAATTTTTAGGCTCCTTATATATTCGAGTCCAAGCCGGGTAACACATTAACCGAATTAGGCCAATGCTCGGCATGAGCGGAAGGCCAGTTCCCTGCTCATGAGATAGCATTGAAGCATTACGCTCTGTTTGTGGAGCGTTATGCGTGAGCATAGCTGTATTTCCAACCAGAGCTTAGGACGCTCGACAACATGTTTCATGTTTTCTGGGACTGACTAAAGGTGACGTGTCTTGATCGTCGCAACCTGCTTGGTTTGCGCGAGTTAGTTCGCTGCTAGTTCACCTGACTCGGGTTGGCTCGCACTGCGTTTAGTGCTCGTGGGCGTCACACTGATAACCTGTAATTCGCCCTTGAGTGTATTCCACCGTCAGGGACTCAAGCATTGTGGCGCCACCTCCTCAGCCGTCTTTACCCACATGTGGCGTCAGTGGCTGCATGTCTCGTGCACCCCGACAGAGCTGTTAACTTATCACCACGTGTTGAAAGACAAGCAAGCTGGTCAATGCGACGCGTTTATTCGTGAGAATATAACTCAAACCAACGAGTTTATTTGTTAGACGCATGGTGCCGGTTGTGATCCGGGCGATACTACGCACAACACAGCCACCTATTTCTGCAAAGTGTTTGATTTGTGCAAGAACCTGAAACGGCTTTGAACGGGGAATAATATTACACCTGGCGAGTGTCTAGGTTGCACCTCGCCGTTCAGACTAGTGGTAACTGTCCATACCAGGGTTCGCAGCGCAGAACCAGGACTTGTAACATAAGTGATAAACCTCACTGCACAGAAGTCCGCTGGTACAAGCGGTAGAAATGCCGCATGTTTTCCAGTCGCATAGGGTATTCGAGGCCGTCAGGAACTCGATACCAACGAGAATCATTGCCATCTAACAAGACCCAGTGCCCATTGACGGTCAATGTATGGTGAATGAGAAACTGAACAGGAAACACTTTTGATCCGACCTTTACCTCGGAATACGATCCTGCGCTTTCTACCAAAAGTAACAAGCACCCCTCCTTACACAAGCTGAGTCGCTGGAGTAGTTTTATTGTAGCTACTCGCGACGAAGTGAAGAGCTCGTTCGTGGTAAACATAGAGGTTATGAAGTCAAGCCCCGAGAAGTCCACTGCTTCTGCAGGAAGCGAAAGAATGTCATGATTTATAAACTGGACCCCAAAAGCAGCTGTATCGTCAAGTCGCATGCGATGCAACAAGTCTTCAATATTAGCCTCCTTGCCGTCTTCGTGTCGGCATCTATCCATATACCAATTCTCAGCAACGTATCGTACAATCCTGTCGATCACTTTATCCCAAGATGCCAAATCCACAGCTGTGACACGCGTATTAGCTCGGCCACTGTGTAAAAGTGCAATAGACCCTAACGCAACTACTTCCGCCCCAGCGCCGCCTCCAATACACAAGACGCTCACATGTCTACCATTTTCAGTCAGAAGTGATCTGACCGGTTCCAATACACGAAATAGATCAGCATAAGCAAGAGCTCGTGACGGTGACCACCGCACTAGATAGGCTTCCAAGTTCTCCTCACTCCCAAAAGCGGTTGCATAGTCGCGGTCGTACAGAGCACCTTTAACTGCTTGAATGCGCTTTTGCAGTTCATTGCCGTCGCAAAGGGTGCTATTGAAACCTATTCGAAACAGGTCAAGAACCCGCTGGGCCTCTTCAGCATCACGCATAGCGGATATTCTGCCAAGATTTTCTTAGACTTGAAGAGTGCTAGGGTCAAGATGCATGCATGCATGATGAAACTCTGCAACGGCGTAGAGGCTGTTACATTCTATACACTGCAAAGGTTTTCATTTTGTTACTTGCATATCTTTTTCTTTCATAAATCAAAACCAGCTAGCTATACAACAAGTTAGTCAGGAATGAATATCATCAGCAACGCCTGCATCTACCTGAAACTAACAGTGCAATACTTGTCTTCTAATGCAATAACTTGGTACTCGCCCTCGAGAGACGTCAGGATAGTGTACTCAAGGTCATCCACATTACTGACTGAATGAGCCTCGACAGGCTTCAAACGAGGAGGTGTTCCAACTCTTTCGCTTCGGGTGTATGTGAAGGTGAACGGCGGAACACCTGAAAATTCAAAGCGAAGTTCGGTCTCATCCCCTTCATGGATATCTCTGTTTCCCAATCCGATGTTCCTGACTGAAGGCATGTCATGGACAATAATGGAATCCAGGTGGCTCAAGTCCGCTGTACACCCAGAAGCACTATCTTTTAGTGAGATCAGAGTTAGATTTCCTGGAGAGGATGCGACACGCGAGAATGGTGAGCCGGTGGTTACTTTCTGGCGTTTACCTTCAAACTCATAAACAATCTCAAACGGAGGAACGCCTTCCAGTCCGAATGTGAGATGTTGGCCGACGCAAAAGTCAGTACCGTCAGCCAGAGGCGTGAGCTTAGGCACATCAGAGATATAGATGTACACCTTTTCATTGTCATTAAACTTTTCTCTGATGCAGCCCTTTGCGTCCTTCACACTGACCAGAGATACAGAATACTTGCCAATGGCAAGATCCTTGAACATGCTCTTCAGCTTAACACTGTTTCCAGCCGCAACGTTCGGCAAAGTGATGAGCTTGGATTTGCCTGACGATTCCTGAACGCGTTGCACTGTCACCTCAAACGGCCCACTTCCAACTAACTGCATTGGAATGCCACCAAACTTGTGACTCTCAATGTCCGCATTAACACAAGCCTTGTAAACCTTCCCACTCTCTGTGAATCTTGCCTTGGGTTTGCTGTTGACCATTTGTGTCACGGTAATAGGTGCCATCTCCCGACCGCGCATCTCACTTTTACCATAGTAGCTGTCATAAACACTACGAATCGTATAGGTGTATACGCCGGGATTCGTGGACTCGAGCCTTATACTTGCTTGCTTTGTTGCAACTTGAATGCTCCGAGACTTCTTCGCCTCTCCTGGCCCTTGCATTTCATAGTTGATGACAAATGGCGCAGCACCTGGCGTTAGCTCTACTCTGCGATTGTTTCCTATGCGACTTCGCCGCTACTAGCCCTCAGCACACTAGTCGGCGGAAAACAACGTCTATCTTACCAGTCAGGGCGACTTCGATCGAGTCTTCCTCGCCTTCACATATCTCGCGGCGAGACGCAGATGTTGCGCTTTTTCTTTGGACATAACTCGAGTCTGCCAGTTTAATTGTGGGTATTTCCATAAAGGAAACTTCAAAAGAGCGCTTGTCAAGAACTTCACCCTGACAATGAGCGTCTCGAACGTCGACGAGCCAATATTTACCCACATTCGACACCTCTATTGCCCCTCCATTCGCTTGGTGGACGGCAACTGTGTCCTGTAGTTCGGTGCCATCAGGTCTTGTATGGCGATATGTAACCATCCATGGCCCCTCCCCACTCAAGTGCAAGGGAAGTGATGCACGACTACCGACTATGACACTGACCCTCAGTTCCTGCGCATTTACGGGAGCAAAGGCAGCACTAGGACGCTGGCGACGGACCTCGAGCTCAACATAGTTGGATTGAAGCGGAGTCACACAACCGCGAGCATCTGAAATCGATACAAGGCCAACAGAGTGCATGCCTCCCGCAAGAACCGGAGTGGTGATTGATATATCACCTCCTTCAATGTTCTCTATTGTGTACTCGTTGCGAGCCGATCTCTCTGAAAGAATTTCATAGGTGAGCGTCAGCGGCGCTTTGCCAAATACTTTAACAGGCACGCTCACAACCTCGCCAGGGCAAAGCTTCCACGGATTACGCGAAGTATCACGAACACTGCCAAATTGAGCACCAGCGACGCCTTCAATAACCTGTGTCATTTCGTATTCACCACCCGAAAGATCCACCTGATAGTTCTTATCTTTGATTGATTTGAAAACATAGACAAACTTTCCTTCCGCAAACGGCTCGATTTTAACAGACTCGCGGTTTTTGTGCGTATCCAAGGTTTTAACTCGAATTTCGCCAGACTCAGATATAATATGGTACTCCACATGGAACGGCGGTGTTCCTGACAGCTTCAAGCTTACCTCGGCTCCAGACTCACCAGCGCACTTGTCCTCCATGGGCGTAAACGTAGTTACAACCGAAGGCTTTGGTGGAACTGTGACTAAGCAAGAGCTTGACTCAAGGATGTCACCAGCGCAGTACTTCCCAGTAATGCTCTTAAGTCGGTAATAACCGGGCTTGTCTATATCGAGGCGCGCGTCTTGGTTAAAAGTGTAATCAGTTTCAACAATACTGTCGGGGTCATTGAGAGATTCATGCGCAATTTTCACAGTCAACGGGTAGCTAAAGCTATCAGCCTCCCACCTGAGGGGAAGCCGACGTTTTTGGCCCTCTGGCATACTGAGCTGACGGTCCATGGTATCACATCCATCAAACCAACCCCGTGGTCTAGGATGTACTTTCAGCCTGTATTGCAGATCGTTGGTTTGAGGACTTGCTGGGACACCGACAAAGGAAACCGAGTTCCCCAAGCCATCAGAAACTTCTTGGATTTCATATTTCCAGTCACCAACAGTGGTGAGCAAGGAGTCCAATGGATCCAGGTCTACCGCTTGCGACTTTGCCCACGAGAAATCTGTATCGGGCGTTACGCGTTGCTGTCGAGGGATCCCGCTGCCGTGCAGAAGTGGGGAGGTGAAGTCGTTTGGCTGAACGCTCTCAACACTGAAAACTGTTTCGCGTCCCTTGATAGCTAGTTTGTACTTGACTGCCAACGGTGGTATACCTTCTACCACTATCATAGGGGCGGTCGAATC
>JAJLWU010000156.1:0-20181 GCA_030570855.1 Tardiomyces digboiensis | reverse complement strand
AATCGAGAGCAGTTATAAAAATCACGCTGGTGTTGGTTCCAGTCACCCATGCACACCCAGCAAAATTGAAAACGGCACTTGCGACATGACATATGATTGCACCCTCCATTTTTCTCAATTAGAGCGCGGCACTTTGGACAGTCCTTAGTGTTGGCTCGAATCCAATGCGACGTTTCGGAATCGTCCTTGCATTTGGTAAGCCACTTTTTGGCCAAAACGCACAAAGTGGGCTGGTGGTCGCTCAATCCGCAGCCAAAGCAAAAGACAGTTTTGCAATTGCATTGAACAGTCGGAACCATGCGTATCAGATCAGCTCTCTTAACTCCACACTCCACCGCGTATGCACATCCCGGCGCAGGGCACCATACCAGGGAACTCGCGTCATCCACGTACGATCTAATGACGAGGTTTTGAAATTTGGCAAAAACGCTGTCATCCGTCATCATACGCACTCCCGTTTCATCGACAACCAATGGGCATTTGGGATCCCCTGGGCACATGATGTCCCATGCAAAGCCATTGTTGACTTTGTCACTAATATAATATCGGTAGCAATTAGTGCAAACATAGTGGCCACATGATAAAGCAGCTCTTTCTAGATCTCTTCCGTCATTACAACACAAAATGCACATATAGTCGGCTGATCCCTTTGAGATGCGCAAAGTATTGTCGTCTGCTGGAACTCCAGCCATTTCTAGCGTCTTGTCGCGATCCTCCGTGAACCGCTCCACAAGCGAGTCTCCATGCCACCGAAATTGATGAAGTAAGATCTTTGCGTGTCCCGGTCGACACCCTATGAAGCCACTTATTCGCTTGGCATCCTCGTCTATTCTTTCAGACAGCTCCTCCTCTGTGACTACCCTGTACTTGACCTGGTAGTTTTTCCTGACACCACTTAACGCAAGCTCGTTATCATCCTCATCCACACGGAGCTCCCCCCCTGACATGTCATCTAAAAGGTCGTCGAGGTCATCGAGGTCATCCTCTTCCAAATACTCGAATTCACTTGCATCGCTCGACATTTTTACTCCACAAGTGTCCCACCGCTGGGGTGTATGCCAAACCTCTTGAGTTGTGTTGGCTTCTAATCGGCCATCCTGTGCAATTCATGCAGCACAGAACCCCGACCCTGCATACGCCCGTTCGAATTTGCCCTCCCAGCCTTGTTAAGATTTCCTAGACTCAATGAGTAGTAAAATTTAATTAAACTACTTAGGATAGCAATAACTGTCCTACAGACATTGAGATGAGAACATAGTTCACCCAATATGAGCATAGTACTGTTAGTCCATCTCTAGATCTATATTATTGCGCCGCAAATGGCACGATCCATGGTGGCGGAAGAGGGCCCATTTCAGTCTCGAATACTCATTCTTGGGTTAGCACGGGCTCTACGAGAGCGACGTGACAACATAGAGACGGCCGAAGACCTGACTGAGATACCAGACGACATGGGAATTCGTGAATCATATTGGCTCAAAAAGAGGCGCTTTCCGACAAAGAAAGTGATGATACCGAGTCCAATCATAACTCCTACGATACCGAAAAACCACTTAAGGTTACCTTGCTGCTCACCAGGTACAGTGACGTTCATTCCAAACAAACCAGTGATGAGATGCATTGGCAGAAGTAGAGAACCAAGCATAGTCACCTTACCAAGCACTGAAGTCACTCGGTTATTGGAAGCAACAGACTCGACTTGGATCTGGGCCATATAGTTTCCATGAGAGCGTGAAAAGATGCGCTCATACACTGACAGATTTTGGTGCATCGTAAAGATATGGTCCTGAATATCACCCAGATACAGTCCAATTTCACCCTTTGGTGCGTTGTCCCAGTTTTCCTGGCACCGCTTAGCAAACATCTTGATGACGTCTGCCTTACCCGACAGCAGACGCATCAATGTCATCACCTTGCGTCGCGACTCACCAATGCGACGTAGAATGCCCATGAAATCACTGTCACGCGCCACATATACAGAATCTTCTATAATATCAGCCTCCTCATCAATCTCATGAATAATAGGAGCAAATGAATCAGTAATATCGTCAATAAGTGCGTAACAAATCCAGTCAGCAGACACCGACACGTAATCACGGAGCTGGCGGATTCGCTTGCGTACATTGGCGGTATGCGGAACGGGAGAGAAATGAAACGAAAGAATGCCGGTGCGAAACACTACTATGTATACGTTTATCGCTTCCAAAAAGTCCTCCGACTCTTTGTCTTGGTCGAATGTGTGAAAACAAACAAAATAGTAAGTCTTGAATAATTCAACCTTCTCGCGCGATTCGGCCGTGGTGATATCTTCTGCTGTCAAGGGATGTATTCCAAACGCTTTGGAGATAATGCGCATTTCCTCTCTGGTTGGATCCATGCAGTCTAGCCACCAAGTCCCGTTAGCCTCTGCAAAAAGCTCACCAAAAGACTGACCTTCCTCGACAAGCGATGATAATTGAGGAGCTTGGATAGTGTCCTCAAACTCAGAAGCAAAGAAAGAGAAGCGCTCCTTTGAATAAACGCGTCCCTTTTCAAACTGAACCTCTACCTCAGGAAATCCCGATTTGAATTCATCAAGTAGAGGAACGTCAATCGTGTCGCTAGATGGTGATCCTTCGGCATTCGAGACCTGCTGCGGAACAAGGGGCCTGTGCGAGTAGAACTTAGTTCGAGTGCGAGTCAGAGGCTCCTCATCCTCTTGGGTCATACCATCTTCAGTTGATGAATCTCCTGCAACAACGGCAAGATTTTGTTTCTGACGAACACTGTCACGAAATTCATCAAGCTCACCAAAGTCAATGCCTCTGTCGCGCTCGTCCTCCATTGGGAAAAACACATCCTCTCTCGTTTGGAGCTCGTCGCGAGGATCTACATCAGACTGATTGTCCATAGAGTGGAGTGAAATCGCCGACGACCGCGTAGCTCGCCGCGACATGCGACGCTCGCCCTCAGGAGCAGTTGTGCCACCTGTCGGGCGGGCGCCTTGCGACGCGTTAAGAAGGATGCCTGCTGCGCTGTGCTCTTCAGTATCACTAAATTCAGAATGGGCCGAAATAGCACACGATTGACTCGAAGTACGAGAAACACGGGAGAGCGCACGAGGGCGGTTTCCAAACGCGTAAGCGGCGTCCACACGGTCCGTTGGCTCCCTGCTGGATGTCGACATCCGTCGAAGCTCCGACAATGATCCCCGCATAGCGCGGATCTCGTCCATATTTGCTGGGGAAGCAGAGGCCGGGCTGCGATCTTCGGAGCCAACCGAATCGCAGTCACTGTGGCCCTTCATAGTGCCCTAGTTTCCTCAATTTTTTGCTTAAATTCTTGTTTTGACGTCGGGCCGCTTAAATCAACCGCGAACCATTCAAAATGCAATCCACTTGATAAAGGTGTCGTTTAGCGCACTAACAGTACGCCCCCAAGCCTAGCCAATACTTACCAAGTTACGGCGGCTGCTTCTTGTCTGTAGACTCGATTCGTGGTTGGGCCCAACAAAGGCCTTGACCACCTCGTATGTTAAGAGCTCCCAGATTTAATATAGCCACTATTCCGTAGTGGCCAGAGCGGGGATCAAACTTAGGCAAAATTTAAAGCGACAGTTTAGACTGCTACTGCCTGGGAACTAAATCGTTCTGTATCACTGCAATACTGGAGCAAAACTAAATTGTTCCTGTCCTTTGCCGGTGTGGTGCCGTTAGTCAGAGATGTGCGTAAAAGATTTTGTCTGCGCTCTCCAACTGGTGCGCTCTTTTTCCACTCGATAAAAAATCCCGTTGATGGCCCACTGCAATCACCGCCGCGCGCTGAGTCGGGTAACTCTGTTTAGGGCACGGCGCTGGACTGACGCGAGTTTACAGAAGACTTGCACACGTGCTAGGATGTGCTAGGACGATTGGCCAGCGGATCAAGTCGCCTACTAGTTTCAAAATCTTTTCAAGGGAGTACAAGGGCCGCGCAGTGAGTTTCCAGTGCCTTGCACAACTGCAGACCACCGAGAGACTGCATGCGATTTACATGAGCATTGGCTTGAGCCCCAATGCCGTAGATCTTCTGATGATAATACTACGGGACTCAGTCAGGCTGTTAATATTTTTTCCTGTTTGGGCGTATGCAGACAGTGTGACGGCTGAGACGCTGGTGCTGGTGTTCTGCTTCCTGACGAGTAACGCGTTCCTTAGTGTGGTAGAAGGCCCCTCTTTTCTCAGGTAGTTAAAGATGCTTCTCAATATCGACTTTGCTATAATTTTACAGTAGATTTACTCGCCAGATAGTTTTACAAATGTTGTTGGTCGAGGCAAAAAAAAGTCCTCTGATAGATGCAAGCTTTAGAGCCCTGAATAAGGGAGTATGGTTACGTTATATCCACACCAGTCTCGATTTGAGCTAGCTACGTGCCTATAAACGGCAGCATTCGATTAGCGTTGCTCAGTCTTCACGCATTTCAGCTGGAATCATGATCTCTGGGCTGTCATCAAACCTGCGGAGCGGCTGCTCTCGCTCTTGCAATCGCTATTACTCAGCTCTGTTGTATAACGAGTCACGAATCTCTAGTCTCGGATCAGAGCGCCGCGGGTTGCGAGACACCATAGATGCAGACGAAGACATCGTCGACGCTCCATAGAACGGCACATCCACTTTATCAATGAAAAAGTGCTTGCAAAAGAAGAACAAGGCTACTGCAACTCCAAGCATAATGAAGACGATCCCAAACCAATAATGAAGGTTCCCCTGCTGCTCACCAGCCACCGTGACGTTCATACCAAACAGTCCTGTGATCAAATTCATTGGCAGAAAAATGGTACCAAGAATGGTGACGTAGCCGAGAACTTTGATCATGCGGTTATCAGAAACAACTGTCTCCACTTGAATTTGCGCCATGTAGTTACTATGCGAACGAGCAAAAACACGCTCGTACACAGATAGATTCTGCTGCATCGTAAAGATGTGGTCCTGAATGTCACCCAGATACAGTCCAATTTCACCCTTTGGCGCGTTGTCCCACTTTTCCTGGCACCGCTTGGCAAACATTTTGACGACATCTGCCTTACCAGATAGGAGACGCAGCAACATCATGACAATGTGCCGCGACTCACCAATGCGTTGTAGTAGACCCACAAAATCTTCGTCGCGTGCGACATACACTGAATCCTCTACAATATCTGCTTCCTCCTCGATCTCATGAATAATAGGTGCGAAAGAATCTGTAATGTCGTCAATAAGTGCATAACAGATCCAGTCGGCAGATACCGACACAAAGTCTCGCAACTGGCGGATTCGCTTGCGCACGTTGACGGCATGCTGGATAGGCGAAAAGTGGAACGAAAGGATACCGCCGCGGAACACCACAATATACACGTTCACCTGCTCCAAAAAGTCCTTTGACTCCTTGTCTTTGTCGAATGAGTGAAAGCACACAAAGTAGTAGTTCTTGAATAACTCGACCTTCTCGCGTGATTCTCCCGCCGTTATATCTTCGGCCGTCAACGGGTGGATTCCAAACGCCTTGGAAATGATGCGCATTTCAAGGGGAGTTGGAGAACAACAATCCAACCACCATGTCCCATTTGCCTCATCGAACAGTTCGCTGAACGACTGACCATCTTCCACTAGGGCAGACAGATGAGGTGCATGGATCGTATCTTCTAGCTCACAAGCAAAAAAGGAGAATCTATTTTCTGGCTTGTTTTCCTTGAGCTGGGCGTCATTGCAAACCTCGGACAGTTCAATCCCGTCTTGTAAAGCAGGAGTATCGCGTGGGCCACTAAGTGAGTGGCTGTCCATCGAGTGAACTGATATAGCCGACGATCGAGTTTCGCGCCTAGACTTGGAACGTTCGACGAACGACATTCCTTCGCCAGTTGCCCCGAAACCTGCCTTGACCGCCCCATTTTCATCAGCTGCAAAAGCGTCGTCGTTGAGCTCATCTTCCACTTCAGATTTGACAGAAAAGGCGCGAGATCGGAATGACGCACGACGGGATCGAGCTTGCGAGAACGCACGAGGACGATTACCAAACGCAAAAGCAGCGTCGGCTCGGTCCGTTGGCTCCATGCTGGAGGTTGAGATGCGTCGAAGCTCAGTCTGGGGCAAATCGCCTGACGTTATTGAGTTGCATTCGCTATTAGCGCTCATTTCTGAACTCGGCGTTTCGATTAGCCTGGGCACTTGATCTATTCAAATGGCAATCCCGGCCATTTATAAGCTGCGAGGGTTTCTTGAAAACTATTGTTAGGAATTATATCCTGTGGTACCGTTTGTTTGACAACTTACCAAGCTATGGTGGCTGTTTCTCGTCCGTAGATTCGATCCGTGGTAGGGCCCAAGAAAGGCCGTGACCACTTTGTAGAGTCAGAGACACCAGATTTACAGGAGCCACTCTTCGCCGTGGCTTCCGAATTAGCGGTCGCGACTCGGAATAAATTTATTGCGGATTTAGAGTGTTGTTAGTACCGCGACTAAAACACTAGCGCTCAACACCTTATTTGTGGCACGCCGATAACTATAACGCTAAAGCGAAAGTTTGTGCAAAAGATTCCTTGTGGGTCTGGTTACCCCTTCCCAAGTCGGGAGCCAAGTTTCTCGCCGTGATGATCGACGAGTGCTAGGCAAATGCCCCGGGTAATTTCATGTGTCTGAAATGCAGAATTGTGGGCGCAATGAAGTCACGCAAATGTGGTCGCACCACATCTGACTCGGCACAAGCGCACCACAGGTCACAAAAATGACCAAATCGCCCGATGATGGACCGGCCGTGCTAGCCTTGAACGCTAGTTGACTTTTGAGGGACTTTGGTGACGGGTGCCAGTCGGTCTTGTGATGAATACGATTTGTTCTACCAGCCTGACTTATGAATAAAAATAATGCGAATTCTATCTAACTTATGCAAATACTGCCAAAACTCAAACTTAACCGTAATCTCCAGAACACGGTAGAAAGCATTGGCCAATGATCTATCTTGCATTATCAGTCTCGAATTTCGAGCCGAGGATTGGCTTGCGAACGACGAGAACCGCCAGCTAGCCGAGAGATTGCCGAGGACTTGAATGAGACACTAGACGAAGAGCCAATTCTCGAGGCTGCGTCGTCGTCAAGAAAGAAGCGGTTGCACACGAAGAACACAATAACTCCTATCCCCACTATGAAAAAAAGGATGCCGAGCCACCACTTGAGATTACCTTGCTGTTCGCCAGGCACTGTAACGTTCATTCCAAAGAGGCCAGTGATTAAGTTCATGGGCAAAAACAGTGTACCAAGAACCGTCACTTTTCCAAGCATTTTTGTGACGCGATTGTTTCCAGCAATGGACTCGACCTGAAGCTGGGCCATATAATTTCCATGAGATCGGGCAAAAATGCGCTCATACACTGACAAATTCTGGTGCATAGTAAAGATGTGGTCCTGAATGTCACCAAGATAAAGCCCGATTTCTCCCTTTGGCGCATTGTCCCAGTTCTTCTGGCACCGCTTAGCAAACATCTTGATGACGTCGGCCTTGCCAGACAATAGGCGCATCAATGTCATTACCTTGCGCCGCGACTCTCCAATGCGACGAAGAAGGCCCACAAAATCATCGTCACGGGCAACGTACACCGAATCTTCAACAATATCCGCCTCCTCCTCGATCTCACGAATGATGGGGGCAAATGAATCAGTGATGTCGTCAATGAGTGCATAACAGATCCAATCGGCAGACACTGCAACATAATCGCGCAGTTGGCAGATTCTTTTTCGGACACTGGCAGTGTGAGGAACGGGAGAAAAGTGGAATGAAAGAATTCCTGCTCGGAATACAACGAAATACATATTGACGGGTTCCAAAAACTCCTCAGACTCCTTGTCTTGGTCAAACGTGTGAAAACACACAAAGTAATAGTGCGTGAATAATTCGACCTTTTCGCGCGATTCCTCGGTGGTAATGTCCTCTATCGTCAGGGGATGTATTCCAAATGCTCGCGAGATGATACGCATCTCATCATCAGTTGGGTCCATGCAATCCAG
Organism: Tardiomyces digboiensis; assembly: GCA_030570855.1. NCBI lineage: Eukaryota > Fungi > Ascomycota > Dipodascomycetes > Dipodascales > Trichomonascaceae > Tardiomyces > Tardiomyces digboiensis. The sequence goes on along the minus strand of JAJLWU010000156.1, from coordinate 12,186 downwards.
CCACCAAGTTCCATTGGCCTCATCGAACAACTCGCTAAAAGATTGCCCCTTGTCCACCAGCCCAGACAGGTGAGGAGCGTGGATTGTGTCTTCAAATTCAGAGGCAAAGAATGAGAATCGTTCTCTCGAGTAGACCCGGCCTTTCTCAAACTGGACCTCTGATTCATCATAAAGCCCTGCCTTAGATCCATCGAGAATAGGTACGTCAATGGACGCGGTACCAGTTGATTCGGTTGCCATTTGCTGAGGAACAAGTGGTCGGTGAGAGTAGAGCTTTGTATGATTCCTCTGAGCGGGGCTCTCACTAGTTATTCTCTCTGTGGTAGGCAGTTGGACAGTTGGAGATGATGTTCCAACTGTTTGACCTTGTTGAGCGGTATCACGGAACACGTCAAGCTCTTCAAAGTCGATTCCGTCATCCAGGTCTCCACTCACAAGGTAAAACACGTCCTCCCTCGTGTCACTCTCATCCCCTGTCCCAGCTTCGGATTGGTTATCGAGAGAATGAAGTGATATAGCCGATGACCTCGTCATTCGTCGCGATTGGCGTCGCGGTATTGGCACATCTTGGACTTTGTCGCCCTGTCCGCTGCCTCTACGAGTGTTCAGAAGGATCCCTCCAGGCGTCGACGCATGGCTATCACTGAGCTGTGCGTATGCAGAAACTGCACTAGACCGGACCGACGACCCACGAGATACGAATGACTTGGCACGAGGCCGGTTACCAAACGCATAGGTAGCGTCAACCCGCTCAGTGGGTTCTATGCTAGCAGTTGACATCCGTCGTAGGCGCTCAGACAACGAGCCCCGCATGGAGCGGATATCATCCATGTTGGTCGCCTTGCCAGCGTTATCCCCAGAGTCGACAGAGCTGCAATCTTCCATTTCTTCCTTTTTCGTCAATTCCCGAACGGGCCTCACGAGTACTTGGATCCAGCTCAGCCATAAAAATTATGGAGGCTGCTTCTTGTCAGTCTGCTCGATCCGAGGCAGGGCCCCAGACTGGCCGATAGCACCTGATACAGTGAGAGCTGTCAGGTTTATTGTAGCCACTATTCCGTAGTGGCCGGGCCGGGACAAATCAAGGACAAGACAATATTAAATATTATCAGTAGCACGGCTGTGTCAGCGAACGGCTTTCGTATTTCCTACAAGTTCGTCAGTCGAAAACAAATAATGTCCAAGGGCTAGTTTCGGCTACCTTCACGGGGCTCGGAAAGTTTTATAACAAGTCTTTTTTGCCAAGAAATGTTGCCGAGTCTTTTTAAGCCTCGTCAGGGTCTGGAAAAAAGTTGGACGATCACTATCCACGCCGTACGATGATGATGCCGGGTAATGAAGTTGCAATCTGGCCAAGACTTGGTTTCTGTGAAAACGTCGTCAAGATGCCAAAAGGAGCATATGGAACACGTGCCTACTATTGGTGGCAGCCTGACGCGTTTGGAATGTTGTACGATAAGTGATGTCGAGCCCTATTTTTTCCAGCCAAGTGAATCTTGGACCAAAGCTCCTGATACCGCACAAGGGGCTTATTTAGCCAGTGAGATACCATGGAAATCAAGAAATAAATACCTGATACAGTAAGTGACTTATGCCGAAATTTCAAGTGCAACTTCTATCCTAAAATCTCTGGAGAAAGCGTTGCACTCTGTGGACACAAACTGCCGAGCTTGAAGTGGCGTCTAGGCACGGCTGACACCCGTCGTTGAGCAGTGGCCATGAAAAAAAATCAACGAAGTCCTACACCATGAAATGAGGCAGAAAACAGGTATGGATAAGTATAGGGAGATCTTTGCATGTATTCTAAGACTTAAATGGGATGGCATCGATGAAAGCGGTGGGTTGAGCGACGTTGATCTGGCGGCGCGTGCGGTGATAGACGGCCAGTATTCAACTACCCTGTCTCACGACCCGTTGCTGGCAAAAGCCGCCGAGAGTGCCTTTGATTCTTCAGAAATAGGTCATACGTTGGATAATATTAGTGATGAGCAGATAGTCCTCGTGCTACTTGGCGCTGTAGCCGCACTGCAAACGTTTCTCCAAGCAAACTTCACTGGGCCCGTCTTGAATTTTGATCCGAATGAATTCATTCCGCAATGCAACATTTCTACCCTTGACATTGATGGTGAGCCAGCATTCAGGCAGGCTGCATACCCTGGCCTGATATTATATGCTCTGAGAGCTCTGAAAGGCCTGCAACATCGCAATCATGAGAACGATAACTTGGCTGCATGCACAAAATGGTGGTTGGCAAGAAGTTCACTAGCCCATCAGTCGCTTTTGAGCAACCCGTCGAATACGCTTTTTGACGAAGTTAATTCCTGTCTCGAGGAGAATACGCTCGAGAAGGTCACGGTAGGATTAGACTCGAGCATTTGTCGGGATCTTCAGGTTCGATTCTGGTGCGAGCGGGCGCGTGCCGACATTACGTTTAATCAGGATACACGAGCAGAGCAGTCGCTTCGCCGAGCAGCAGAGGCGTCGGATTTGCTATATGTTCTTACCGGGGCCAAAGCCAAGCGTACGAAGTACCAGCAGCATGAAACGACACAGCTAGTACTGTTGGCTCTGAGCGCAGGGACAGACGAGGTTAGCTATTCAACGGGCGATATGCAACAGCACCCAACTTCCATTGATCTTAACTCGGAGTTGCTTCTGGAGCGACCTTCATATGCAAAGAGTATCGCTAGTTTTGACGACGCCAAGATACCAGATAAGCTGCAAAAGTTGGATCCAAACAGTCAGCCAGCGCTTCAAGATGTTGACACTGCGATAATCTTGCTTAAAATCGCTTCGATTCGTGCTGTCACACCACACAAGGATCCCTTAGTGGGTGAAGAGGTCCTCGCTATGGCGAACCGGATTATAAATTCGCCAGAATCCACTACCAACTGGGGGCTGTTCAGTAGGGCATTGTGGATTCGCAGTTTACTAGAGTCAAACAGTGCTAAGACAGTCGAGAGAGGTACACTGCAAATTCAGAGTCTTGTAGAGGAGTTGGGCCAGGCAAACGCTGCCAGCTACATACCCAAGTCAAGTGGAAGCGCCAACAACGACGAAACTAGTAGGAGCCAGGCACATCGATTGGCATTCATTCACCAGTTGATGCCACTACCAAAATGGGCTATGGATATTACTTTGGCGGAAAAATTTATGGCCCTCGGCGCTCTTAAATCGGCCATTGAGGTATACGAGCGCCTTGAAATGTGGGGCGAAGTGGCGTTATGTTATGCTGCCGTAGGGCAAGAGGAGGAAGGCGAGAAAGTGCTTCTTGTTCACTTGGACGAAGACCCAAGTGACTACCGCAGTTGGTCAATTCTCGGAGATATCAAATTGGATCCGAAGCTCTGGCAAAAGGCATGGGACATGGGTCGCTATGCGCCTGCAAAACGCTCTCTGGGTCGCTTCTACCACAATCCTCCTCGTGGTAGTGGTTACGAACGAAATGTAGAGGTCGCAATTGTGCACTTGGCCGAGGCGCTTAAAGTTAATCCCCTCAACCAGGAAGCTTGGTTCCTGTATGGCGTTTGTGGACTAGAATCAGAGCAATGGGAGCTCGCGGCAGAAGCATTTACCAGATGTGCTGCCATGGATGAAACAGATGCAAAGAGTTGGAGCAACCTTGCATCTGCTCTATTAAGACAAGGCAAAAAGAAAGAGGCATTCAATGCGCTCAAACAGGCAGTCCGCGCTGGATCAGAACAAGGAAACTGGAGAATTTGGAGCAACTACACAACTGTGGCGCTTGATCTTGGAAACTGGCCCGAGGTCCTTATTGGCACGAAGCAACTCATCATGCTTCGAAAGGAGAAGGATGGTGAGGCAGCTCTTGATGTGCCAATTCTCGAAGCGCTCTGTCAAGTACTTGTGAACCAGGAATACAAAGCAGAAGCCAGCTCGCGGCCAGATTATTTTCAGCGTTCATGCGCCGATTTGTTTGTCAACGTCATACCATCTCTCGTCACTACTGATGCCCACCTTTGGCAACTTGTTGCAAAAGTTCATATGTGGCAAAAGAAGCCGTGGGCTGCTCTTGACGACTACGAACGGGGATTCCGCATATACGCACATCTTCCTCAAGTTGAGTTGGAGGAAAAATACTGGAATGAGGCGGTTGATTTCTGTCAGGACTTGGTTGATGCTTACTCAAACCTTGGGCCATTGCCTGGTCGCCATGGTGAGGGTTCGCTTGTCTGCAAAGATTGGGCTTACAAAGCACGCACTACGGTTCGACTGCTCATGGGTCGGGGCAAACGCGCATGGAAAGACACTCCAGGATGGAATCGTCTAGTTGAAATGAAGCAGGATCTTTGATTGTATATCTACGACTACCAGAAACATCGTTGCGACGACGACATCAAATGCGTCAGGTAACCGAAACCATTAAACGAAACCATTTATTTTTCGGTGTCATCTAATAGAAAACGATCTTTATTCAGTGCGTTCTTTTTGGAATTAGGCTGGCTCGTGACGTGATTACCGTTTGTCGTAGTCACGGGTGCATCTCGATCGGGTGCATACGATTCCAGGTCAATTCCCTCGTAGCTATCGATTGCTCTCTTGGCCTTCTTCCACATCTCCTGCACTTTGGGTGGCATTTTCTCTACACGGGCATCAATTCCGTTCATGATGTTATCCACAGTAGTCTGTGTGAGAAGAGAGAACGCGAGACGCAGGCGGTAGAAGAAAAGATAAGCAAGAAGCGACACAAATGAGCCGGCACGAAGAAGTAGAACATCAAAAATCAGAGGACCAAACATAATGACGTTCATGTGCGCAATCAAATCCTCAACCTGGTATGCTCCTTTATCCAGCATAGGTTGCACTGTGTCGTGCATGCCAAGCTTGGTCGAAGCAAAGTCCGCAGCCTGAAGAATGGAGACAAACATAAAAGGGATGAGCTTGACAAAATTCCTATGCGTAAAGAGCCATACACAAGCCAGTGCTCCGAACTGAAAGCTATCAAGCGGAAGCAAGCCATAAATAGTAGGTCGGCCGCCCTTTAGTTTTTGTCGAACACTGAGTCCATACGTTATAGCGGTGGCAGCTAAAGTTACGCGATATAGATAGATGACCCATGTGGCATGTGACTGAAACGTTAAGAAGCCAATTGTAAGAAGCACTGTTCCTATAATTGTAGTGCAATGTCCTGGAGTTAGATTTTCAGTTGTCCAGTCAAGTGACGCTCGGTAGTACATACCAATAAACCACACCGCATGGAGAGTCTGAGAGTTAGCAATCAAAATTCGTCAATTACCGCACGAGCGATAGCATACCTGAACGTTTTTAGTCTTTACTGCATAAGGACTGTCATCGATGGTGAAGTTGTCGGTCGATTGCTTGGCTGCAGCATTGGCTCCACCGCCATTAAGCTGACTAGTCGGCTTACGCGCAGACGTATTGGCCCGTACAGTCTGTACCTGACTCATTGATAGCTGCTATAAACCAAATGTCCTCACTTTCCAGCCGTGGTTTGCTTGCTGCGCGGGTTATCGCCATCTCACCCAGCCTCGCATCGCGTCTCAAGGCAGATTCAGGGTAACTACATCGCAGGGCCTTTGAAAGCCACGTCCATTGGCTGGAGAACAGCACCAAGTGCTTTGAATGTAACAAGCGCAATTTCATCTAAAGGGTGCGACACTCTCAGAGACAGATTCTACGAAAACTCATTATCAGCGAGCGATAACACCCGTGCGCTAGCAGGTTGTACACAGCGGGTGTAGGTATTCTGGCTATTAATGGACTCTCCAAGCGTGAGGCTGGAGGGAGTAGTACAGGGATTAGTGGTTGGGCTAGCATTATTTTTCTTGATGGGAATTCTACTTTACAACTTTGGGATGCTTACTTAGGTATGGTAATCTTTTAAGCGGCAGTGCTTCTAACAAGCGTTCACTACTTTACGAGATTGACAGTGGTGAATTCTTATGGCATTCTTATGCTGCATCCACTTGCTTCAATAAATTACGCAGAACAGTATGGTGGATATAAGTTAACATGTTATTCGCAAAACATCATGTTTGCGACAAATCAAACGTTCCTTGCAGTTGAAGCTATCAGGTCATATGATGACTTCCAAGTTGTAAACTCCAATGTTACATATGAGAATACTAATGTCGTCAAACGTGACTTAGAAAGTGTTTCATGGCATTGAAATTAATTATGTAAGTTATGAAATCGATTACGAAAATAGGGCCGCCCAGGAGATTTGTCTCCACACTTATGACCATGAAGTCACGATAACATGATTACTTTACATCGGGTCGTCTTGGATTCCAGCATGATCCAACATCTTCTCCATGGTCTTCTGCTGAAATAGGTGAAGGAGTGATGCCTTCTACGGATGCAACATTATTGTATATAGTTTGCCCCGTACTTTGCTGTGTGGATCTTGCGCATCCCTTGGGTGTTAAATTGGAGGAAGTGCAGTTACGCTGCAGTGTATGGGTAGCGTTCCAAATCCTAGGGCCATTCAGTAGTGGTCAGTCGCAATTATTTGGTGCGAGTGATATCTGCGCCTTTATACTAGACTATGACTAGCTAGGCATGCTCAGTGGCTTGGCTGGCTGCAAATCGCCCGAAGAGTCTCCCCATGTGCCGCGTTGTTCTCCGGGAGAGCATACTTCCTAATGGAAATAGCGGCCTTTGGGAGCAGTGAGAACATCCTTTAGATTGGCAACTGTTGATCGCCCGCTTCTAAAATGATACAAAGCATTCCTTTCGTCACGGCTCACGGCCCATATGCTAGAATACTGTAGTGTTTTTGACCATACGCAATGTCCGAGGCGTCTCGTTGGGGAGCCCCAAACGCTCTTTCGATTACTAACAGGCGGAATTTCAGGACGCCCGAGAAGACTGCTGGCTAAACGTTAGATCTCCGAATTACCCTTCCTTGGGGTTCAGACCACGCAACCTGCGTTGACGCTGCATGGACATTAACATAACCCGTTCCGAGAAACAAAACATCATTGAATGACATTTGCTTAACCAGCAGGCTGTACAATCCCAGGCTACGGGAGGGTTAATCTCCTTAAGAATTTAATCAATTGGTCTGATGCACCAGAGCTAGCCGTTTGCCTCGCGTCATCTTTTGTGCCGAGAGAGGATGTCTGTAGTGCCACCAACAGCAAGAAGAAGCTACGACACGGCATTGAAAGAGTTTGTAGTTTAGTGGGAACGAACGAGGACACGAAGTTTTCATTGGTCATAGATATTAAGCTCGAGACATTGCATTACGAACTAGAAAATCAGCCAATCCATGCAAAAGCAGTCGCAAGCGCGTTGCCTTGTGTGTGCTGCTTGTTACTGAAGGAGAAAGGAGCTTCCAGGCGGATTTTCATTTCTAACACGATAGTAAATTACGCCAGGAGGAAACAAATAACCCGAGCAATGAATGGCGTACGGCAGTCTCGTACCATTTTTGCCGGACCGTTTCTCGGCAAATTATACCCCCGCATGAGCCCCACCCGCGCGGGGAGTCTTTCTGCGGCTGAGATACTCAAACGGAGAAATCTGCGGAACGCCAGCACGAAAGGTGGGGCAATGTGGCGGCCAACTTAAAAGGCGCCCGCTGTCTCCTTGTGTTTCAGCCCGACATAGAGAGCTTTGAAACATGAGTTTTAACGTCGATGAGGTCTTGAGCAAGCTCACTCTGAAGGAGAAAATTTCTCTCCTGTCTGGTAGAGACTTTTGGCACACTGTGCCACTTCCAAAGTATGGGGTGCCATCCCTTCGATTCAGCGATGGCCCCAATGGACTGCGAGGAACACGATTCTTTGACAGCGTCAAGTCAGCCTGCTTCCCATGTGGTACTGCACTTGGTTCTACTTGGGACACCGAGCTGTTGAACAAAGCTGGTGATACAATGGCCGAAGAAGCCAAGGCAAAGGGCGTTCACGTCATTCTCGGTCCGACTGCAAATATTCAGCGATCTCCTCTCGGCGGTCGTGGTTTCGAGTCATTTGCTGAGGACCCAGTGCTTAGTGGCCTTCTTGCGGCCGCTGAGATTAATGGTATCCAAGAGAAGGGAATCGTCGCTTGCATGAAGCATTTCGTGTGCAATGATATGGAGCATGAGCGAAACGCTTCGAACTCGATCCTTAGCGAACGTGCTCTTCGAGAAGTCTACCTTATGCCCTTTATGCTGGCCACAAGAGATGCAAAGCCCGGATCCTTTATGACTGGATACAATAAGGTCAATGGAACTGCCTGCTCTCAGAACCCAAAGCTCCTGAAAGACATCCTGCGCAAGGATTGGAATTGGACCGGCCTTGTTATGTCCGATTGGTTTGGTACCTACTCCGTTGCTGATTCGGTCAACGCAGGGCTGGACATGGAGATGCCAGCTCCGCCAGAGTTTCGTATGGAACGTCTTCAACGTGCTGTGTTTGCCAAGGAGGTCCACCCTCACACAATTGACGAGAGAGCGAGAAATGTCCTCGAATTCGTCAAGAAGTGCATCGAAGAGTCTGGAATCCCGGAAAATGCCCCAGAGGGTACAAGAGATACAAAGGACACTGCTGCTGTTTTGCGAAAGCTAGCTGCTGATGGATGTGGGTGCTCAAGAATGATGGTAACACACTTCCTCTTTCAAAGAACAAAACGACTGCCGTTATTGGTCCCAATGCCAAGGTGATCACATATTGCGGTGGTGGCTCAGCCTCGCTTCGACCTTATTATGCGGTTTCACCGTTTGAAGGCATCAGTTCGAAATTGCGTGAGGAGCCTAAGTACGCTTTTGGCGTCAATACCTTCAAAAACTTGCCCCTGCTTGATCCTTATATCAAGACGGATAAGGGCGAGATGGGTTATGTTCTCCAGACTTACGACAAGCCTCACACTGATAAAGACAGAAAGTTACTGGACACCAGAACCCTTGAAAGCATATATCTTTTGGTCCCGGATTACCTTCCGTGTGGCCCAGATAAGCCGTTTTATTTCCAGATTGACGCCGAACTTGAGGTACCTGCTGATGGCGAGTACGACTTTGGCGTAGTCGTCTCCGGTACTGCGACGCTGTATATCGACGGTGAGCTCGTCGTTGATAACACCAAGGATCAAGAGCCCTCGGACAACTTTTTCGGTGCAGGAAGTGCTGAGAAGCGTGGCTCTGTCCAACTCAAGGCTGGCATGAAATACAAGTTGCGTATCCAATTCGGTTCGTACTTGACATCTAGCCTCGACAGTGAAGTGCCGGCTTTCGGTGGCGGTCTTCGCGTCGGCATGGTGCGCAAACAAGGTGCTGACGACCTTATCAACGAAGCCGTCCGAGTTGCCAAGTCAGTCGACCAAGTTGTGTTGTCTCTTGGTCTCAACAGCGACTGGGAGTCGGAAGGATATGATCGACAGTTCATGGACTTCCCGCCCAATGTCGATAGGCTTGTGGATGCTATCGTGAAGGTCAACAAAAACGTTGTCGTCGTCAATCAGTCTGGCACTCCGGTCACCCTTCCTTGGATTGATTCGGTTCCTGCTTTTGTTCAAGCTTGGTACGGAGGTAACGAAACTGGAAATGGTATTGCAGACGTTTTGTTTGGTGACGTCAATCCTTCCGGCCGCCTTCCTCTGACCTTCCCTGTTCGTCTTGAGGACAACCCGGCATATCTCTCGTACAGGAATGAGAATGGTCGAGTTTGGTATTCTGAGGACGTGTATGCAGGATACAAGCATTATGAAGCTGCAAAACGTGAGCCTTTGTTCCCGTTTGGTCACGGTCTCTCTTACACGACATTTGAATTCAAGAGTGGAAAGGTTGTTCTAGATGGTGACAAGGTAGTGGCGACAGTTGACGTATCAAACACGGGAAAGATTGATGGTCGACACGTTGTCCAGGTGTATGTGGCTCAAAAGAACCCATCCGTGGGTCGTCCTCCGAAGGAACTCAAGGGGTTTGCTAAAGTCGATGTCAAACCAGGCGAGACCAAAACTGCTACCATTGAGATCCCGCTCAAGTATGCCACTTCGTTCTGGCATGAGATCAGAGACTGTTGGGTCTCCGAAGCCGACGAGTATGATGTTCTCTTTGGTCATAGTTCATCCAACATTGGGGCCCAGGCGTCCTTTAAGGTTTCAGAGACTACTTACTGGAATGGTATTTAAATAGTAATAAAATGAACAATCATGTTCGCTAACTGGGTTGTACCTCCTATGTTGACTATGTGCTCTCGGTTGATCGAACATAAATACCCCGTTCCAAGACAAATGGTTATCACTTCCTCATTAATGCATTGGGGTTCACATTCAATTTATATCTAAGAGCCTTCATATCCGCGGGAATGTCATTGAGAGAATGACAATGTGCCTTCTTTTAGCATCCGGGTGCGAGGCAGATAGGCTCCTCATTGTACGTGTTTTCTTCTTGCCGAATATCGTCTCAAGACAAGAATTGCAACTGAATGCTAAGGTGGTCCTAATCGAAATCATTTCCTCTCCTTCCTTAGTCATTCCTTTTTGCCTGTTATGCTTTTTGAGATTTTTAATTTGTGCCAACAAAATAAACGCTGGTATTTTCTTCTAAAAATTGGCAGGCTGTCCGAGTGGTTAAGGAGTTTGACTTGAATCTCGTCTCAGGTATCAAATGCGGTTTCCGCGCGCAGGTTCGAATCCTGCGTCTGTCGCCATCTTTTTGTAATTTTTTTTTGACAAGTTCAGAAATCCACGGGAAATAGAGAGTCGGATTCCGTTTATTTTTTTTGTAAAGATGAGTGCGTAAAGGTTGTCACCGATGTAGAGCACAATACCTTGTTGCAAACAAAAGATGAGAGAGGGTGTGACCGAACTTGGTCTCACATGATAAAGTCCATCCGAGAATTTCGACGGTGATTGCCTGTAGCCTTGAAAGTTCCCGGTCACAAACATGTCAGGACAGCCAGCTGCCAGAATAGCAGCTCTAAGAGCTGTACAGTCGGCGGTATTTCATCAGACTTTGAACCCTAGTGGCGCTAGGCTTGGAACAAAGGTCCTTCGCAAGTCTTTGAAGGGGGAATACTATAAGGACTACTACTACGTTAGAGATCTCCTACCAAAGTATAGTTCACTGAATAAGGCCTTCGGCACCCATTTCGTCGATCCCCAGGAAGTGCGACGATTGGAGCGCTTGGACGGTCTCAAGAGAAGGGGCAAGGCGCCACCGAAGAAAAAGAAGGAGGGAAAGACAGAACGTAAGTATTGTGGTGCAGTGTAGCCAATGAACTAGCCAGTGTCGCGTGGTAAGGTGGTTAACAGCAGAAGGAAAGAAGAAATGATTCGACAACATTTCTATGTACATACGACTCCGACAATAAATGAAGGGCCACGCAGTTAACTGACGAAATGATTGACTGATCAAGTTTAAAAGTTCATATAATAAAAATGCAATTTCTCATGAGGTTTTGATTCGAAAGAAGCGATTTTTGACGTCCTAGCCTGCTCGCGACCTAGGCTGGAACGTTAGATTTCTATCTGTTAAGTACCGGACAGGGGAACCAGACGATGTAAATGAGACATACGCAGGTTCGCTGGGCACTGATTCAAGGACTGTTACTGTCGATAGACCTCCGTGATCTTCAAAAGTAGTGTCATCGTCGTCGGATCGAACAAAAGGATTTCTGAGCCCCGTAAACGGCGTTTGAAGACGCCGTGAGAATTCATTTCGATCGTATCTGCCGTTAGAAGAAGGTAAACCTTAGGCAGATAAACGGTAATATCCTTTCGTGTCATGGCATGGATGATACATACATCATCGTTAAAAATCCTCGCACTTTCTCCTTAAGTATCTCACCATCGACCTTTTGCTTAAGGAGAGTATGAGACAAGTAGTCATCCAGTCTGACGTTAGAAAGAACAATGCCAAAAATGTCAGCAAACCATACTTTAGACATCGGTTTTCGTCCATGGATATGAAAAGGGGAAACAGACGTATCAGACGACTAAAGGAAATCCCCTTTTCTTCAGCTTCAAGTAACGCCATCATACAGAAACGCTCATAATTCCGCCGCTTCTGTTTATACTGCTCTACAGGGATTTTCTTGATGATGCTGTTCACAGCCGCGTAATCAACGTCATACGGATCTGAATCGTCTATCCTTGCATTAGACTTCTCCAGAATAGCAGGAACTGTAAAATTCCCGTCGTAAATTTTCATGCTGAAGTATCCTGTCGATACGCGAAGAAGCTTATGCAGCTGCTCAGGTCGAATGTACCCAGTGCCTT
>JAJLWU010000155.1:0-20406 GCA_030570855.1 Tardiomyces digboiensis | reverse complement strand
CAGGACCAAGAAATGTATGGTCGTGGTGCCCGTGAACGACGAGAGGTCCACTATGATGATGGCCTGACTGAAGATCAGTGGCTCGAAGCCATTGATGACGATAACGATACTGTTGAGGACGCAAGTGCTCGCAAGCGACAGAAGCAGGCAAAGAAGATACTTCATCGAGGGATTCGACGCGTGACCTCACCGTCGGATATCGGATCCCCGGGAACCCCGTCGTCACCTAACCTGAGCACTCGTGGGTCGACGCCTGCGGCGAAGCGAAAGAGACCTACCGTCTTTAAGAAGGCTTCAAAAGAGTCAAGCGTGGATGATGGAAACCCTTCGCGTAAGCGATCCAAGGGACGGCCACCGAAGGTTAAGGAAACTCTTAGTATCGACGACCGAGTCGAACTTCAGCAAAGAGCTGAGTCAATCTACGACTATGTGATCCGAGTGAAGGATGGAGACCGTAGGCGAATTGCGCTCTTTGTGCAGCTACCATCTAAGCGAGACTACCCCGATTATTATACCATCATTACGGAGCCCATGGCTTGTGACACAATCCAGAAGCGCATTAATAATAAGGCGTACCAGAGCATTGAAGAGTTTGCCAGAGATTTTAAGCAGATGTTCGCCAATGCCCGAATATATAACGAGGAAGGTTCTTGGGTGGTGACGGACGCCAATGAACTGGAAAAGGCTTTCGACATGAAGTACGAGGAATTGTGTAAAACCCCGCCACCAAAGTTTGTTCTGCAGAATCGCATAATGGTCAAGTACGTGCCAGGATCTGTGAATGGCGATGATATATCCTCGGCCGTCGGCCTCGGTACTCTATCCAATGCTGGTCGGCCGTCTCATGTGATTAACATGGATACGGCCCTTGAAAAGTCGATACAGAATATCGGCACGTCAGATTCTGGCTCCCAGGTTCTCACCAAAGCGGCAGAACACATGCACAGTGTGAATAACCTTCTCTCCACACCCAAAGAACAAGAGATGGACATTACTCAGGCGCCTATTAACGGTGATGATGATACTATAGACATCTCACAAACCATGGGAGCCGTGGGCGACGATCTTGACATGTATACTTCTGGCATGATGATCGATGACCACGAATTGGACTTGAGCTCTTTCCATAACGACGACTTTAATTTCACGACCGAATAAATGAGACGACGTTTGACACGACATAGGACATTTAGTAATAACTTCGTGTATCAATAAAGAAGATGACGGATACAACTAATAGAATCGGTTGTTTTTTTTTTTGGCCACCAAGGCTGCCAAAACTAAGTACGCTCATACACCACAAGATAACTTACATTGTCCCTCATGCTCATTAGAAAAGGAAGTCGTTAGAATCACGCCGGGGTACGTCAACCACCGTATCTAAGATGTGACGGAGGATGCTTTCTTCGCGCTCAACGTCAAAATCGAGGTTCCTTACTGTGTCTGGAAGTTGGTTCTCTGGTTGTTGGTTGCTAGTAAAGAAGTCCACGTCATTCAATACCAAGTCATCCGTTAGATCAAATGCATTGAGCCACTGCGCACCAGTATCGGTGAAAAAGGACTCCTCTTGCAAGTCAATACCAAGCGTGGATGCATTTGATGTTTCAGGCTCCACTTCAAACACTGTAGTATTAATGGAGCTCGGATCAACCGCGGATAACGCCGGAGGCAGCGTATCAGCCGTGAGCATCGTTGGATCTGTGAGCGCCACACTATCGTTGTTGTCTTCTCGCTTACGCTTTGTACCTATTCCGGGCGAGCCTGGACACGAGGATGCCCGAGACGGCCCTCTGGACGCCTGACGGGAAGCTATACGGGAAGCAGCCATAGAACCGGACTTGTCAAAAGGTGAAGTGACTCCATCATTAGCTTTGATTAGATCCTCGGGAAGGTAAACAGGAGGCGTTCCTGGTCGTGAAAACGCTTCGCCCTGTTGAGCAGTTGATCCAGCATTTTCAAGGGCTGCAAAACGCTCACTTTTGCGCAAATAGCGCTTCTTCAATACGACACACCACATGCCGACAATGGGGAACAACTCACGCAGATCCAAAAGAAGCCGAAGGATAACGGAGAGATGCTGTTTGGCAGTAAAAGCCACTTGTGGATCCTTGGAAAATGAAAGAGCGATATGTGCTACTGAAACCGTATAAGTACAAAATGCGACAAATGGAGTTACTGTGAGATTCTCATGCGCGAGAATATCTTCGATCATAGACGCTTGTGCATTAGCTGACTCTCGAACCATTTTTGCGGCTTTTTCGATGAATTCCTTGGGTGGCGGTCGCTCATCGGGCGTATTGACGCGTCGTGGGACGTAAGTATATACCGAACTGTAGAGAAGAAACGTTGCAGCATTGAATTCAGCGTGAATGTGAACATAGATTCCCACAAAATCGGGGATTTCTTCTAGCCGCCTGCGAGAGTAGCACATCTCTGGAGGGAGGCTTCTTTTGAAGTCCATTAGCTGCTTTTCAAGTTGCAAAAACCTTGAGCCCGCCTGCCATGGTGCTACGGTTGGTTCTTTAGACTCTTGAGAGCGTCGTGACCCTAGGTACATATTGACCTCATTCCACAAAAGGGCAGCTTCAATATGGTATGAAAAAGCACTACGCTTTCCCGTGAATTTTTGTCGATCACAATAGAATGGCATGGGCTGAGGCGGCGGCAACCCATCGCGGAAGAAGCAGTCCTCCGGAGCCGGTAACCGTACGTCAGAGATATTATCGATGTGCACGGTATAGTGAGCACTAGCATGTGCGAGCCGGTCTAAAACTATGAGTGACCAAAACGTGCGACGACAGCTCTCCTGTTCGAGCCACGAGAGCTTGGATGGAGGCTCCTTGTGGAGCCCAAGAGACAACGCCATCGGAACCACCATTGAAATGTATATCATTGCTCGCCCGCCCTTGCGCTCAAAATAATCGCTTTGAATCAAGAAAATCATGGCCTGGATTGTGTCGAGATTGGGCTTGTCAAAGTTGTGGCTAACAAGGCGCCTCGCCCGCAGAACAAAGCGCCTGCCTGCCATATATGGGGGCTCGTTGCGATCAGATTGGATCTCTGGGTGTCGCGAATATCGTGCCGTGAGTCCACACAGAGCTAATATAAGCTCCTTGCGCACTTTTCCTTGTCGGAGTCTTTCCATAAACCTTTGACAATGTAGGAAGGAGTACGTCTGGTTGTGCACTTTTTTAAAATACAATTCAATCAGGTGATGCACGATATCTGCTGGTGGCAATTCTTCATCCTCTGCAATAGAATTGACAGCCGTTGGGATTCTTGCTGGTAAATTCATCTCACTTAGCGCAACTGCCGGATCGACTGCCACTGCTGCTTTCTGATCATTTTTGCCGGGTTCTAGGCCGGAATCCGTTAAAGGGACCAGACGGCTCTTTCCATCTTCAATCACGTAGCGCTTAAGTCTCTCAAGTCGCATCCGCAGCATTTCCGTGTATCCAAACCGCGATCCCCGGTTGCGGACGGCTGGGTACTCGCAAGGTATGTTTAGGCGCAAGCAGTTGGAGCAGGCAGGCCGATCTCCAGAGCACTTGATCTTCTTTTTTCTGCATCCATTACATGCCACTACAATTTTTTTCTTTGAGTCTTTCCCCTTTTCGCCTTCATCCCTTTCGTCGGCTTTAAGCTTTGACCGTTTGACTGGCGGTCGCGCATAGTCTCCCATGCTGCTCCTGGTGGTGCCCGACACCTTTAATGGTGAGGTTCTCGTGATATTCTCTGGATCGGTTATAACCTTGGCAGTAAAGAGGCTCCCGTGTTGTCTCTCAAGTCGCTCGACAACTTTGCGGGGAATGAGACTGCTTTTCAGTTGATCAGCCGTGTCGCGGGCGGGTAACTTCTCGCTCGTCATAGCAGTTCCTTTTTCCCGTTTTCCGATGGAATCTGACTCCGTCAGGCACCTTAGTATATGCAATATGCAGACCAGCAGAAGGCACCTTAGTATACCAGCAAGCCAATCGCTTGCATATATGTGCTGTCGGTTCCCAATCGTTTTCCTTTCAAATATCGACTTGTCGCGTCGTGTGCGCCTCATGTATTTCAACTCCGATAAATCGCCGCGGACCCGATTGCGGAGACGTGAGAGATGCGATTTTGGGTACAGTTTCGTAGGGATTGCAATCTATGTAGATATAAAAGATATTAGTACACCAGACTAGTCGTCTGCATTTGGGTCATCGTCAAGCACAGAATCTAGTGGCCTGACGTCGCGATGGATTTCATTTTGTGGCTCGAAGAATGCATGAAGATGGGTCGGCTTGAATGGCCAGTTGTGAAATGCCGTCACAACTCGGTCAATCTCTTTCAAGCTGAGGTCCTGAGGACACTTTTTCAGCAGGCTCTTGAGGTGGGGGGACAGCGCTTCCTTGGCGCCCGGTCCCAGAGATCCAAGGCATTCCATCAGTGGGTGCTTGCGCAAGATGAACAGCATTTTAATGACATACTCAAACGAGTCGATGTGATTTGGTTGATGGGGCTTTGGATTGATCTTCACCAGGCATGGGTTGAACACAGGCCGGCGCACAGGCTTTTCTGGGAAGAAATCACTCGAAGAAAGTTCCACCAGTGGAGTTCTAGTTAGCAGGGAGGCTTCGGGAACTGATGCGACGAGCTCGATATCTGCAGACGCCTCAGCTTGAACAGTGGCGCGGTGTCGAGCCCTGTCGCCTGGCCTAGCCAGTAGTTTGATGGCAGTGTCTTCACGTATCCAAAAGAGCATCTGCACCCGCCCATATCTTTGGAGCCACGATTGGTTCATCACGCAGTTGAGGTATTGCATGCACAGCTGCTCTCCATGCTGTCCTGTTAAGTTGGCCAGATAGAGGACATGGGGGTGGATCTCCTTGCGAGTGTGCTCTTGTGGCTGCCACAGGTTGTTATTTACAAGGTCCGAAAACGTCGTCCATCTATATGGGTCCTCGCGTAAAACCTGAAGAGTGTTGTCTGGCGGCCTCTCCAGATTTACTAGGTAGTCGTGATATTGTTTGTATGGTTCGAGCATAATATGCTTTTTTGGTTCTATTGCATTGTGTACTGCAGCGCTCCATACTCCGATACCGGGATATGTGTCGATAATAGCTGCATTTTTGTGGCTCGTCTCCAGTCCCAGTTTTTCGATTATTTTGACTGTTGTCAGAAACTGGTTCGATTCCAGGTAAACTTCAGCTCGACAAAATCTCAAATCAATCGAGCATTCAATAGCCCATAGTATATTTTTACCAAATTCATAGCTGCCATGTGCCTCAATAGATGACGAACAAATACATCGACTTTTGCACTTCTTGTAGCTGGTTTATATGGTATGGGGCTACTTACCCGACTTGTCGTAGTTCGCAAAACTTTTTAACTTATAAAACCGCTTGATATATTCCCACTCACGTGAGGCATTCTTGACCAACTGCCTCATGCCTCAGTCTTTGAATTTGCGACAGAGATCGCGGCCCAGAATTCCCGGTTGTTTTCGCGACAAGCAGAAAGTTTGTGGGTCTTGGCTGGTCGCATAAAATAAGAAAGATGGAAAAAATATTCAGCCGCGCCATCTCCAAGCATCGCAAATTGGAATTGCATCCATTGTTTTGTGCAAGCAATTCCTGCACTAGACATGAAATGTACTTCATACAGTTTGTCTCCAGGAAGATAAGTATTCGCCTTGCTTCTTCCCGCTTCTTTGAGGGTTGCATTACCCAATATGACAATGGCAGGCTCTGGCAGCAAAAGCTAGTTTTCGCTTGGGTTACGCGCCGCTGTCATAAACGCCATTACGTAATGTGCGTAAACTATCTACGTTAAGATTTGGAAACTTAACCAAACTCAGAGATCAGTCAAGTGCGGCAAAAATATATGCATATATGCATCCTCTCTTTGCATGCAGTTGTTCGCTTTGGGACGTCTCAAAGCGTGATGTCTGCTTTTGCAAAGAGTGAGGCAAAACGAATGTAAGGATGATAAAAATTAAATTGGGCTCAGGATCAAAAAAGAACGAGGAAGATCAGGTTCCGCTGGCCCCTCCACGAATCAAGGTAAAGAAGCCTAAGAAGAAGCAATCTGTTGCCAACGTGGCGGCGCCCCGCGTGAGCTTGAATATAGGGCCAAAGCGAGATGCAGGCGTACCCCGAATTCGCGTCAAGGCATCCAGGCGTCCTGGAGATGGCTACGACTCTGAGGCTCCTGATCGTGAAGACGACCCCGTAATCGAAGAAGCCATTATCTTCAGAATGGTGCAGGGCGAGCATCTAGAATACTTGCGGGCCGCATGTGAGCAAGGAGACCTTTCTCAGGTCTGGGTCAAGTTCAAGGATTCGCGTAACGCGGTAGTCAGCATAGCCGGTCAAATGTTTGCTGCAAAGCTTGTCGACTTGCCGACTATTACGGAAGCCCACAAGTCTTTCGATCGCAAAAACATATACAAGACAGCGGACATATGCCAGATGCTCCAGGTAACTGTGCCCATAGAGAATGAAGACGAAGTCTTGATAGCTAATGAACCCGTTGGACAACAAACTCCTCATGGTATTACGCTGCCATTGTATAATGTGAGGAAGAGGAGGTTCCGCAAGCGAGTTTCCAACAAGGTCATCGAAACAGTTGAAGCCAAGGTCGATGAGTTATTCCGTCTAGATGAGGAAGCTGAAGAGTCACAGTACGAGCTATTGAATCCCAGCGCCCTGAACGAACCAGCTGTAGCTGTCAGTACGTCTTCAGTCCTTGGAGCAATTTCCTCAGAGCCGGGAACGCCGTTTGACATGCTCGGGTCCATTGTGGAAGATGATGGCCATCATGAAGATGAGGAAGGGAGTTCGGATGACAATGACGCTCTTGGACTTGAACTTGAACGTGCACTTGGCCAGGAAGAGAGCGATGACGGCGGGGCAGCTGACTCTGCTGGAGGCCCCGCCGGGACTAAAGAGGAAGATGATGACGAGGAAGATGAGGATGACGACGATGATGACGAGGAGGATGGTGGGGACATGGATGAAAATGAAATGGAGGCAATGCATCACAATAAAATGGTCAAGAGCGAGATTATGGATTTGGAGCAGACGATTTCTCAGAAGCAGCGTGAGGCGGATGCGACTGTTAATCAAATCATGCGCGGTCGACTGTTGGACGTTGTATCGAAGCTGAAGCAAGAGCTCGAGTTGAAGAAGAAGCAGCTCGGGGCTGTCGAGGGCGAGACCTCAACGCATCGTCCTGGTTCGGATTTGTCTAGCAATCCGCTTGGCGATGATGCCGATAATGAAGATGCCTCTGATATTGACGACGACGATGATGACATAGAAGGGCTTTTCTGATTGTAAACCTTTTGGAGCCACGTTAGTCTGCAATCAAGGGACCAGCTAAGCTCCAGCATTGTGAGCTTGCCCAGGTATGTACAATGGCAGCGGCATATGTAAATGGGGTTAATTGTCAGCGCTGGTTCACACAGATGTCTGCTGAGCTTCAAGCTCCCATATCTCGCGAAGGGACTCCAACCGATTGTCCCGTGGAATACACTCGAATGTTTGGCTACGTAGTGACACAATGATCGAATCTCTCAACCAGATCGAGCGATTAATTCTACTCAATATGATTTATGTTTGTTTTCTGGAGTATGCGCTATCGTGTTTCGTATGCAAGCGCCGGAGGCGCGTGAACTTTTCCTCTCATTAGTACCTTAAATGTTAGGTGAAGAGGCTCTAATTCTAATGACAAAGAGAGATTTGTCCAATTAGCTGTGCTGGCCATCAAAAAGGTCAATTTAAAAGTGCTTGAGAAGCTGCGAGAACGTTTGGTGTCATAGATAGGACTCGGTGAAAAGTAAAACTTGGTTAATGATCATTGCCGACACTGCGAGCGTATGACATAGTCCTTCAAGTCTAGAGACTGCATGGGCATCCAAGCTCCCTCAAATCACAAACAATTCCACAATGAAACTATTTTGTCAAATACGAACTAGCTAAGCGTCTTAACGGTTCACCGAGCCCAGTATCAAAGGCACTGCACAGTTATCCCTACTCAAACACGTCCTTAAGAGCAAGAAAAACAAGAGCTTCCAAGTAGATCAATACTCTAACGAAGCGGAAACGACGGCAGAGCAAGTATATGAAATTAAATAGGACCCTTTTCTCAGAAGTAGCTACGAAAACTGGGTCAGGAACCTTTGAAGCCACGGAGATACTTGGCACCGATGAAGATGTTAATGGGCCGAACGTGAAAGGAAGACTCTGCCGCCAATGAAATTTGGTTGGCGGGGGGGGGACAATTCTAAAACTGCATTAAATAGAGTATCATTTTTCTTCCATATACTTCAAGCGAAGTTGCGACTTATGCTACAAAATGTCGAGTCGGGGGTTATACAACTGCGGCGCTTACTTTCGCTTACTTAAATATACGGAACCGAGGCAAACAGTGCCTGTGTTCCTAGTGATGTAACAAAAAGGTATTGGACGACGATAACGCTTAACGCCAGTCGGTCTTGCCGATGCCTCGCTTGCCCATGTTGAGATGCCGGATTTTGGAAACAACTTGGTGACGGTCGGCCTCGCCAGCCCGAGCCATACGGTTCATCTTGCGCTGGTCGTTCTTTGCAAGTCGCTCAGCCTTTGAGCGCTTCGCTTGCCCCACGCCGTCGTACTTGCGGTCCGACTGGTCGCGACGGCGCAAGCGGGCCGCATCTACCACCGGTGCAGAGTTCTCGCCCATGACTACATCCATCCCCGAAGACTGGCCCTCAGCGCCAAGAGCAGAGCCCATTGCGCGTGCCTTGGCGGTAATACTGGATGCATCCACACCAATGTCGGAGAAATGCGACTCCATCTGCGACACAGTGCGCTTCGTCATCTTGCGAGGAATGACTGGCTTGTTCTTAATCGTCTTCTTCGACCGTGCAGCATTCTTCATCAATTTAACCTTGTTGCGGATCCACTCAGCCTTTTCGTGGATCTCCTCCGCGTCGCTATCGTCCATCTCGTCTTCAGATTGATAAAACCCTTCCTTCTCAAGTCGCTCTTCCTCATCCTCGAGAGCCTTGAGCTTCTCACCAATATCCGCATCAATAAAATCGTAGACATTCTTTCCGTTGAGCAGCTCAGGAATGATGTCCTTCTTCCACTCTTCATCTTCTAGAATGTATGCATCTTTGTAGTCGGGCTGATAAACACCGGCACCACCGTTCTCCTCCTCGATATCTCGCTGCAGTACCTTACGATCAGGGTCGTTCTTGTCATAACTGCGAGCTTCAAGCGCTCCATCAGGGATATATGGGTTGCGCTCGAGGTCGTCACGGGCTTGCGGTCTTGCTACATGGATCTTGTTGAGAATCGAGTTGATCCGAGCAGTCGACTTTAACTTCTGCTCAATACGGGCAGTCAACAGCTTCTCGCATGCTTTGTTTCGCACGTTCATAATATTCTCCTCAGTGTGGCACGAGAGCTGAAGCACTTCAACGTTGTCTTGACCTTGCACAATCGTCTCGAGGAGTGCCTTTTTCTCGTCATCAAGATCCTCTGGGCGCATCAAGTCGATCTTGTTTATAACTACCACAACTGACTTGTTGGCAAACAGCGGCTTGATGCTGTGGAAGAGTTTGACCTGGTCAGCGACACTGAAGCCACACTGCTCCGATAGGTCCATAAAGTACATGACACAGGCTCGAACATGCGCAATAGCGTAGATACTCTGCATTTCAATATTGTTCATCTCCTCGGTGGGGCGGTCAAGAATACCAGGAGTGTCAATTGCCTGGAACCGCAGGTACTTGTAGTCAAAGTGTCCAACGTACAAGGACTTGGTTGTGAACGCATAGGGTTGTACTTCGACATCGGCGCGGGTGACAGAGCGCAAGAACGACGACTTACCAACATTTGGATAGCCACAAATGAGGAGCGTACGAGTGTTGGGGTCGATGGATGGCAGACGCCCCAAGTGCTGGCGGACTTGTTCCAGGTACAGGAGCGGATCCTTCAATCTCTTCATAATGGTGGCCATACGACCTAGAGCAGCCCGCTTGAGCTGCTTGCATTGAAACAATGATTGGCCAAATTTTAGTAGACGGACATAATCGCGCGACACCTGCTCTATCAGAGTCTTTGCTCTCGACACTGATGCCAACGAAATCTTGTAGTGGTTCTTTTCATAGAGGGTGTCCATGAGGTCACGGTGAAATGGATGGACCTCGTTAATATTCGGGAACGATTCGACAATCTCCTGGAGCTTCTCGGCAAATCCGTCTCCAGTAAATCTGACTTTTCGCATGTAAAATGCGCGGATACGCTGAATCTTGAAGCCAGTACGCACAACGGTTGGAGTTTTTCTTTGCGTGCGGTTAAGCACAACGTCAAGAAACTCGTTGGCCGTCGGCACAACGGGGATATCCTTCCACGTCAACTGCATCGTCTTTCACTTGGTACAAGTCTTTGACGCGCTGGCCCTAGGACGTCTAGTTTAAGCACCTCCAGATTTCAGATTTTTTTTTTGATGGCTACTGAAAAGTCTAATCCGGGTAATAGTAGATAATCGCCAGGGCAACCGTTATCGACCCAGCAGTTGGGGAGCCCCTTTTTTTTCCAATGCCAAAATTGGACGAAACCCGGTCGACAATTTTGAAATTCAATTTATAGATTCAATTTCAGCCACTGTCGCCAGGTTTGTGATTGAGTTGAGTACTGATGAGTTTGGCTATGCAAAGTATGCGTGTGTACGGCTGAACATCGTCATCGTAGGCGCGGTGGTGGCGGTGGTACACGAGTCCTTGTTGCAAGGAAAGCTCAGAAAAGCCATGAGCATTAACTGGGCAGTCATTCGCAATGGAGTTCCGGTAGTGTTACCACACGAGGTATTTGATGGACGCACATTCAAGGCTCGGCTGCAACTGACAGACTCGGGAAAGAGCACAAACATCAGTACCAACGCAACAGTGTTTGTGTCGAATCAACGGCTTGTATTGATTCCTGCGGACGAGCGAGATGCGACTTATCGTATTATTGGCAAGGGGGACTCGTCATTTCGGTCGCTGTCGGTCAGCCATGTCAATGTGCTGGGGTGCAAGGTTGTTCAGCCTTGGTTTGGTCCTAATCGATGGGAAGCGATGTTTACGGCTGTTGCTGGAGGTGGATTAGACACCAGCTATCCATGGAACCTCTGTTTGACATTTATGAGCGGTGGAGTCTTTGATTTTGCCCCGGCTATTGAGTGTAAGCTAGCGGCTGCCCGCCAAGCACGGCATGAAGGAATGGACGAAGCGTTGCCGGCGTA
Source organism: Tardiomyces digboiensis (assembly GCA_030570855.1). NCBI lineage: Eukaryota > Fungi > Ascomycota > Dipodascomycetes > Dipodascales > Trichomonascaceae > Tardiomyces > Tardiomyces digboiensis. The sequence continues at coordinate 9,159 of JAJLWU010000155.1, read as the reverse complement.
TTCCGAGTTTTGAATACAGCAACACTCGTGATTTTGCACACAGCTCATTAGACCTCATTAGACCTCGCTGGGGCTTATTCACGGCATGGGAACTACACTTTAGAGTGGGCACCTCTGCAGGGCTCTCTCCTGTTTAGTAGCAATACCCAGCTTGCTCTCTTAAATTGGTGTTCCCTGCAGGCGATATGTTTACTGTTAGTTTGGCCGTTTCGCAAGCGGAGCACTACAACCATGTCTTATGCATGCCCTTGTGTATGGAGTGGATGCCCGTGATGCTTGGGCAGGTTTACAAATTAATCATATGCAGTGCACTCCCAGCGCATCTCTCTCCACTTTAGATGCAATGTAACGCTGGAACTAGCAATTGGGACGGTGCTCACAACAAAAGAGCATGCTGATAGGCTCAAGTTTACTACAGCGAGGCGGAGTCTCTCGGTGCCAAGTATTCCCTTGTACGGTGCGACTCCGGAAACGTTATCCAAAACAAACGGCTTTCTTTACAGGGGAAGAAAAAATTTTTTGCGTCGATGATGCAATGAAAGCGTGCGCGTCAGGCTCGGCACGTTCCACAGTATGGTCACAATGACAAGCTGCTGACCCTTTTTTGATTCAAGATGGGCACCGTTGACGATCGAGTGTCAGGGGGATCGACGGATCAAGGGCACATATCGGACGATGTTGTGTGGATCCATCCTATTGTGCACTGGCGATAGGCAGATCCAAATGTTGATGAGCAATTAGGCACCGAGTTGATCACCTATTTTACATGGCAAATACCAGGCTGGCTGGCAAAAAAGGAGTCAGGTGCACAATGGTTTCCCAACTGGTAAATGCATCTCAGATGCGGGCTTGCGCGCGAGAATTTATCGTCAGTAACATGTGAATCTCGTATCTGCCCACGCTGCTGTATCCCTTCTGCAAGCAGGCATCCCCTGGCATCAATAAGCAGGCACTCTACTAGATTACCAAGGCGTTTCCAGCCGTGACTGGTGGCTTATACGCTTGACATGGATATCTAGACTATGAGCTCGAAATGTACCAATGCAGAATAGGATCTGTGTTAAGGAATAGGGAGCTAGGCAACTGGATACTTCCCAGGCGGCGCATGTGATGGGAGTCGCCAAGAGTTGGTAAAGTCCCAGGTCTAGAGCCGATCTGAGTTGACTTTTGTGAGTCTTTCGTGCCTCAATTCCTGGCTCCTAGTACCTGTGGTAAAGTGAGACCAAGGTTACGTTGATGGCAAAGTTGCTCATTCCCCACATGTATGCACCGAGCCACGCAGGGATCTCTAGGCTATGACTTCTCAAGGTACCCTGACAAGGAGAGTCGACAAATGGCAAAGGCGTCCTGTTGATGCTGCCACTAGCATGCTATTTTGTTATTTCACAGACGCTATTTCCGGCGCAAGGCCCAGTGCGTCATCCGTGATGCTTACAGATAGGCGTGGTAGCAGCAATGCTTGTGCATGCCGGAGCGATATGGCACCAGCTGGACGAACTGCAGATATACATGGTCAAGTGTGGCACACCAACAGTACTCAAATAGACAAAAAAACTACAGCAGCCATTGTCTATAACGTCGGTACTCGGTGTTATGGACCCGCTTTTGGTTTCCAAGATCGGGGCGTGAGTACTATCCCCCTACCCCTCGTGTGCATTAGTGCATTTCGAGGGTTTGATGAGAATGAATGTGCAGCAAAGCGGGCGACGCGAGGGTAGCGCACGAGATGAAACAATCAGGCAGCAATGACATATGCATCGACGTCGTCAGCTGGGTCCAAATCGAGTCTGGTGTGATCATGTGTGGTGATATTTTCGTTTGTCCTGGTGTTAACTAGGAGCAGTTTCCAAATCGTCGACGGGGTTGCGCATCACCGCAGGCCGCTGTCGTGGCCGCCGCCGCTTGTACACGGCGCTGCGCAGGGCTTTGTGGTGCCGCATATGTAACACTGATGGTCCCTGATCGGCCACTTTTCATTGCCGTTCATCGCAGTTGAGCGTTTGCATTGTTGGTCAGACCTATTACTGTTGGCTGGGTGGTGCCCATGGCCCGATACGTCTGACATTGCGATTATGAAATATGTCTGGTCTAGCTCTGAACCACGAACAAAAAGCTAGGATCCGGGCAGTAGTTGAATGCGTGACGGTGCTTTGTGCGGGAATTGCTGGCACATGACTCAACGGGTTGCGACGGATGGGGAATAGCTAATATCAATTTTATTGACAGTCTGAGAGTTAATAGCAAAGCTGATCGTCACCCAAACGCTATCTGTACGTCGGGGATTCATTAGTGTCGGAGGGCACCCCTGAAGATCCCAGCGATCAACGAGATGAGAGTCACATTCGGTGCATCCATGACCACTGCGAAGACGACAAGTGGTAAGGCGAGTCCACGACCAACTAGTAATATTGGCGGGGCCAGTCCAACTGCTTTGAAGGATATCGGCCCAAGCGACTCTTGTATCGCGTAATTTAGCCTATATCAGACCCTGATAATGTGGCGGCTGCTTAGAGGGCTTATCTTTTCTACCGTCTAATAAGTTCCTTGTATAATGGTAGCGTCGACGAGGGTTGAGTTGCAAAAGTTCCTTCATGAGGGATTTTAGTCCCTCCAGAAGGAGGGCGCCACATGAGGGCTGTAAGGTTAGTGTTTGCAAATGGACTTGGTGCGTAGGTTAGTATGGCCTCTAGCAGGTCACAGCGACCACCCTCGGCCGTAGAGCATCTGGTAGCCTACACATGAGCGTGCTACCCCACCGCGTTCGTAGTGACGGGCTAACAAAGCCATGTCCGAGTTGAGTCTGGGTGACAAGACGATCCGGGGGCTCTGGGATAGGTGACTAGTGGTGACTAGCGTACGATTCTGCAGACTAGTCATGGCGGCGCGGCCTGCCCCTGATGATCCCCCCAGTTTCTTTAATCTCCACCATGGGAAATGATTCCCAACGCATATTGCGCACGATGGGCACGGTGCGCAAGGTACTTTGTATGCTACGTTGATCTGTATCCGTTGTGCGACTCCAACAACTAGCGTCTCATTTTGCGGCAGACAGGGCGTAATGTTTGTCGATGTTGTTGGCCAGATGATTTATTTAAATCCGAGTCATGGCTTGCTGCGATAGGATATCGCAAATCGTTCCTTGGCATAACGACCATGTTTGATCTCGCCCCTATTTGCGGAGTTGCCGCGTCACCACCAACACCTATGCCACTTTTGATGGGCCTTTTTTTCATGCCAAAAATGCTAGGTACCTTGCGCAAGAAACTGGCCCTCCAACGCGTTCCGCAACCTGCCGATGCCATGCGCGACTGCCTGCGTCGGATTCGTATGTGGTCGCTTTTAGAGTCTACTCATAATCAGCCCACGATGTGCTTTACATATTATAAAATTCATTATTCAATTTATAGCGTTTGAGTCGTTGTCGTCGTCGTCGTCAAGTACAAAAGAAAAGGTATTGATCATGAGCAGTCATATATGACCCGCTGCGACGAAGTCATCACATCGCAGCCGGTAAAGCATTCGTACCAGCTAGTCACGGCATTTTAGTTGTAAATGCCATGGATCTTCTTGTGACGTCGCAGGTTAGACACAACCGAAAATGATCGTCCGCAACCTTCAAAATCGCACTTGAACGGTTTCTCGCCCGTGTGAGAGTAAATGTGAGTCTGAAGAGACGATGGCCGAGTGAACCGTTTACCACACACGGAACATGCATGCTTCTTCTGAGTCCTCAAGCCCAGCTTACTATTGAAAATCGACGTCATCTGGGGAGGAGGCCCCGCAGATCCCGCAGGAGCAGTAGGACCGACCGCGTATGCAGCTCCAACACTGACAAGCGGACTCGTCAATGGCAACCCACCAGGCTGGCCGGATACATCGATTGGCTGAGGGTATGCCATTGCCCGCTGGTCGTAGCTGCCGCGGTACGCCAATGGCGGTGGTGGAGGGTACTGCGCTGCTGCCCCTTGGCCACTGCGGTCGTCCTGAGCATTTGTGTTATAGGCTCCCAAGCTGTTTGGTGCCCCACTTCTGGTTGCCGACGAGTAATAGTAGTTTGGATCACTAACACCCTGGCTGCCGTCTGCCACTGGCGGCAAAGAGTAGCCCAACTGGCCCGGTGGTGGCAACTGGTGCTGGTGGTGCTGGGGCCCACCATGGGGAGGCGGCATGTGATAACCTCCGGCGGGCTGGTGCATTGGCCCACCCTGGCCATACATGGCCACAGAGTGCTGCGGAGCTCCTGGCTGGCCAGCGCCAGGCCCTCTTTTATCTTCTGTGTCATCTCCTACACCGGCGTCGGGTGCAAACGGCCGGTGCGCATGGTGATCATGAAGTACGGTTGCCATCCTGGTCGTCGCGTCTTGTCTGATCGTGGCGGTGGCGATAAATCCGGTGGCGATAAATCCAGTGACAATAAATGTCAACCTGGTCTGTTTACTCCACCACGAAGTTACTTCCCGTTTGGTGTCTGCACAGACCCTCGCTTTATATAACTTCCGCCTGCGGCCGAGGGGGGTCCAAGCCTCGCGTCTGCGCTTGGCCCCCGCCTGCCTGTCACCCCTCTTGGTTTAGTGTTTACCGCGGCCCACCTGCAACATGAGCCATCGCCCTTCGCTGTACTGCACTTGGGTTTGCTTTTCGGCGCCCGCCGCTGCCCTTGCGCTTCGATTGGCCTTGCCCTTATGCTTCCGCCGCGCATCGTTGGCAGCTGCTATCTATACGGCCATATGCTGATGCTTGTCGCTCGTTTACGGAGACCCTCGACCTGTGCCCTCGCCCTCGTTGGTTCCGGCGGGGGGATGTTTATGGTACCGAGGTCCTGCCAGAGGTTGTGGGGTTGCACTGGCGAAGCTGCCGTGTATATAAATGCTTGACGTTGTTTCCTTCTTTTCGGGATATACCCGCGGGTCATTCCTTGGCCATATTTTATGTTCGAGACTTTGAATTTGATGTCTGTCCTCCCAGGCTTGCCTATAGTCTGGTCGGTCGGAATTGACTCGTAAGCTGGGTCATATTCCAAGTGGGGACTGATTCCCCAATATACTTTGGCCTCTTTCAACGCATCCCACTGTTGCAAACGATTTGGAGTTCCACATAGATTGTGTCGTGCCAAAATTAATCCCATTTGACAAAAAATACCCCCGGATATTGCCAAATGGCCCTGCGCATTAAATTCTTGTGCCGGATAATTATTGCTTGGTCGATCATTGCAAGCAAATAAAAGGGTAATGGTTTCAAACGTCTACTGGGCCTTGCCGCCATGACGGTTTGTCACTTTTAGCGCTCTGCACGATTTTTTTATCCAACGTTTGATTGGGGTCGCGTAACGTTTTCTGATTATCTTGCGCTGGCGCCCCCTGGTGAGAGAACAAAAAGTGCGCAGTAAATAAACTTCAGATGATCTGCACTCGTCAATAAGAATTCGTCAGAACCGTGACAAATCGACTCTAGGAGGTCATCAATCGTCTACATTTGGCCAAGCTGGTGTGAAATTGACTGTGGGACCCTTGCCGTGGCATGTATTTGCACATTCCGCCTAGTCAGCATGGACCTGTCCACGGTGCAAGTCCCGCAAGCAATCGGACAGCAAATTCGCAGATGCTACCTTCAATGGTCGGGTTGTCAGCCAGAGGAGGGACTAGAGCCCTTTAAGCTGCACAGCCGCTGTCGCCTCCCATGTAGTGTACTTTTGTCGACATGTATAAAGTAGAGAATTCCACTGACAGTATACAAGTGGGCAACTGCGACGGCTTCACAAGCATTCCCCAGTTAATATTCCAAAGTTGGCAACTGCCCAAGTGACCAGCAATTCACTCGCCTGCACACCAGGTCTCACCCACTGCCAGTTGGATTTACTCACGAGGCTATTCGCACCACACCCCGTAAAAGTTACAGGCAAGTTTGTTTCAACACATTGTCGCCAGCTACAGCTATCACGATGCTCGCTCATTCTTGAATTGGTGAAATGTCCAAAGGTTCTTGCGCGTAAATTGTACCGCAACTGGGGGTTGCACCCCCAGACCCCTGCCTTCTTCGTGGCAGCTCTGCGCTTCGCTGGAGCTGAGGGTGGCCCTGGATATCTAACGTGCCACTGTTTTTTGCATCTTTTGAAACTGTTTTTCAGCCCTCATAGTAGCATTTTTCTGATCAAAGATATGCCATTACGTTTGCCTCAGCTCAGAACAAGCAAGCTGATATTGTTCTGACCTGATATTGTTCTGGCCCTTAACGGTGTGCGGCTGAAGACATCACAATAACCTGTCGCGTGTGAGGCAACAGTGTGACTCTGCTATCAACTCCAGCGCAAACGCGCTGCAACCCCTCATGGCTTCCGATGGGCATATACACCACGTCGATAATCCACAGGCACTGACAGACTCGCAGTTCATGCAGTGCTATGAGCTGGTACGCCGGCTTCGTGGTATATACATCGGTAGCGGCATGGGCTGGAGCCCCAGGCAAAAGAAGGACGAAATGGCCATGCCAGGTATGCATTACGCACTGGTGCTAGCGGATAGTGGCCAAACTGTCGAGGGTTTTGCAAGCTACACTCTAGACGACGAGCTTGATGACGGGAGGCAATGCACCTATCTGTACGAGCTCCACGCTCGCTGGCCCGGTCGTGGGCTCGGTCGGCGACTCCTAGAATATGTTCAGGGCACTGCAACTGGTGGCCGTGTAGCCCTCACCGTCTTTATCGCCAATAATCCAGCAACGGAGTTCTACAGACGCAACGGCTTTGTTCAAGACGGGGAAACGATCTACGCAGAGAATGAACCTCGTCGCAAAGCCTCTGGGTGGTGTGTCATGGTCTGGACGCGACCCTGACCTTTCTAAAATGTCCCTAAATACAATATTACAGTCTCATATGGATGTCTTTGATTTTTTATGCTGGACCACGGTTGGCATGAGCCGATTCGATCTTTTGTGTGAGCGACGACGTTCCAGCCTGTATGGGGGTCGCGACCGCAACTGTTGGCAGATGTCCCATTGCTAGGCATGCCACATCTTACTCGTACCTTGTCCCACAGACAGTCATGTCACGTCATTATTATCAACCTCGTTGCTGGACCACAGTCAATGTCTCAGATACGCGTCGCTTGCTAGGGTTGATCAGCGCAGACAGGCACCACTTCGCTTGAATCGGTTACAATGTCAATTTGTCAACTCTGCGTCTACGATACTTTGCCTCCAGTACGACGCCTCCAAGTTGAGCGTAACGACAAGACACAAGCGTGATTTGTTTACAAATTCGGTAGCAGTCCGGATTAGCAATGTCGCTAATCGATTGCTACGTGAAACGCGCTCTTCTTTCACTTCATTGTTAGAGGATCTGCAAGCAGGCGATCAGTCGGCTCTCGGATCAAAAAACCTGCGGGGTCTGTTGTCGCCGTACTACTGGCGGAGAGAAGGAAAATTGAGATCGACTGGATATTAACACTAGCGTCAGAGTCGGGTAGCTGACATTTCAACGCCGGAATGATCCTTTACACTAAACCCAAAGGGACGACGATGCCTCGGCCGGCTGAAATGCCGTTTCATGCACATTTATGCAAGCGGCCAGTTTGAGTTTTAACTATGTTCGGGATTCTGCAGCCGCAAATTCCACCGGCCATGAAAAAAGCAACATCGGCCAAAATTGGTGCGGCGGTCACATCCAATGCCATCTTTTCTCAGCGTTGACGAAACCATGTTGTAGCAACAATTGCTCTAGACTACACGATATCGTCTACAAATCTTGTTTGGTGGTAGTCAACTGACTTGCAGAATACCGGTTCCATTCAATTTTTTTATCGGTTGATGGCTGCAGCATTTGCTTGCAATGGAATGATGAACTCTGTACTTTTACCGTACTTTTAGAGGTGCTGTAGTATACAGAGGGTGAGAGGTGCTGCGGTAGTAGTGCCCCAGTCAGAGCATTCGGTTAACTCTGCTCGGTTGTCCATCTTCTCAGAAGGCTGCGTCGTCTGATTTTATGGTGATTTTTGCGCACTAGCTCTATCTTGTTCTCCCTAGGAATTTGTGGGCACGACTGATGTGGAGCCGGTGTCGAAGAATAGCTACCACATTGGTGACCACGGCGTCGTGGCCCGCTGTAGACTACATCCTGTTTACTATCTTTCAGGTACTGATGGGAACCTCGGTGCGTGGCATATCGACAACATGCTCCGGATGAATGGCATTAAATGCGAAAACGGCGTACTGGGCTCTTCTGTTGGCTTGTCCACGATACTAAGCAATGCCGCAGCATGGGAGGAGGGAGACAAACTGACCAAGTTGTAGGCTAATATCAACATAAATCTCTTTGAGATGATATAGGTTGGTTAAGCTAGTGGTTTTATCAAGATCTTGCATTAACCTGGCCGTCTTTCTGAGGTGACTGCGTGTGAGCGCCATCAGATCACCTAAATCAGGTAGAATATTTGACGCGGCAGACAATAGTTACAGTCGGTCACCGCTACTCAGTGGTGCACTTTGTGAAAGCACCCCATTTATGAGGACGCAACTGAGTCTTATCATTACCAACTAAATTCTTGGTTAATGGACCATTGATCCGTTGGGCGTTATTGTGTCCAAGCGCTCTCATTGGCACGCCAACTGAAGGCGTTGTTTTGGTGAAAATAATGGTACCCCCTGCATCGGTCATACAAACAGCACTGAATAACACTGAACACTGTGGGTGGTTGCACAGAGTTGAACCTTTACAAATCAATATTGTGAATTCTAGTAACCTCTCGCTTGCTGGTTGCAATCTTGCGTCAAGGTAACTGGGTCTTTGCATATGCCTGCTTGTATGCATTTATGTTGCTTACGTGTGCACCATGTCAGTTTCGGAATTTTGCCTGACAAGGTACGTGTCCACGCACGACGACAGCACTTCAACGGCAGAGCACACAATAAAATGGTACGTGCGCGATCAATATTCCAATCGCGCCGGCCCCTCTCAGCGGTGGTGATGGTGACATGCTTTGTCGGTCTTGCGTGGGTTATATTTTCTAGCTTGGGCTCAAACACTGGCAAGCTATCAATACCTCGCGCTATACTCAACACTCGAATCCGGTCGCATCAAATGAACTCGCTCAAATCTACCGGAAATCCCATCATGAATAAAGAAAAGGTGCTGATCCTCACACCCATGGCCAAGTTCTACCCGGAGTT